>MU622292.1:64889-117054 GCA_025399235.1 Backusella circina FSU 941
ATCTATGTAACAAGAATGACATTTATGCTGGGTTGCAAAAATAAAAAATTACGAAGAACGTAGATTTATATAGAGAAAATGTTGTAATAGAAATCAAGGGGCCCAGAATCCGTGCGTATTTCTTTTGAAAATATGAAGAAAACAAGCCTCGTACGACATGTTCTATTGTTTATATGAAAATATGAGTGGTACATTCATATGTTATACTTATACGCACGAGTTGAACATCTTCATGACCATTGTTCTTTTTTTTTCACATAAATATTCTCTTTGTCCATTTCGTTACTTTTGAAAATATCGGTTATTCAATTCAAGTTACAAAATAATACAAGGGGAAAAAGTAAAAAAGCTTTTTTATGAATTCGCAGTAGTTTAAACCCAGCTAGGAGGAGAAAAATAAATAAGGTCCAATAAAAAGTAAAAGTGAAGAAGTTTTATCGAGTCTGGCCCATCTTTTATTTTCGCCATTTTTCTCTCTTTTTCTCTTCTTCTTCTTTTTTTCTCTATAGGCTTTATCATTGAATGCATTGAACAACAAAAGGAAAATAATACAAAACAAACACAATAAACAAGAGAGAATAACACGTGGGATAGTGACAGGAATGGATGTACAGAAATATATTAACTTTTCATCAAAGCTGTTGAACAATACCAAAAAATAAAATATAAAGTGAATAAATAAACAAAAACAAAAACAGAAATTTAAAAAAAGGAGTTGAATATAATCGATATTCAAGTTATTTTTGATCTACACCACTTTTAATTAATCGCACTAAACTCATTTAGATCCAATAGTAAAAAGAGTAAAAATCAAGTGTTACACTTTGAGCAACTTTATTTTATATTTCGTTTTTTTCTTTCCTTTCTTTTTTTTTCTTTTCTTTTTTCTTTCTCTTTATTATTATTACATTTTATTTATTTATTTACATCATAATATCTAATTGTTGTTATGACTTCAATACCCGTTATATGTAGAGTGCAAGCTCTTTATCCTTTCAAGTCAAACGATCCCTCATCGCTAAGCTTCAACCAAGATGACTATATTGATGTTTTAAATAAACTACCGTCAGGCTGGTGGGACGGGTTGTAAATGTCTATTCTTATCATTACTATTACTATCAATGATTTAATTATTTCAATTATTTAGGTGTAATAACACTCGAGGTTGGTTTCCTAGCAACTATGTTAAAGTTATCTCAGAAGAGAGTCGAGACTTTGTAAGAGCGAAAAATGAAAAAAATGAAAAAAAAATTAAGTCAATTGACCATTGCAATTCAATCACTTCATTACCAAAAAAAAAACAAAAAAAAAACGCTTCTTAGGTTGAAACCGATGACATGGGCTCACCTAAAAAGAAGAGTGAATATAGACTTAGCTTATTCAATCAACAAGATAACGAAAGTTTACAAAGCGCTTCAACCGACTGGAAACCCCAAGAAAGTGACTTTTTCTTTGGAAACAATAACAGATTTGATGCCCAGCTACAACAAAGAGATGACGTCTCGTCTTATGATGCTCAAAACTTTAATAATGGATCGATTTACAGTGAATCAGAATATGATTTCAAATCAACAAGTGAACTTCCTTGGTCTGAAGATAGTTACAATTCAAATGAACAAGTAAAAATACCCATATTTATTGGCTCATCGTATAATAAATATATTAATATTTCTTTTTTCTCAATAGAATACCCAATGGAGTAGTAATAGTAATAGTAGAACACCCTCTCAGTTCCATCAAACAGAGAGTTCTTTGGTAAAATTAGAATTTCTAAACTCCTGTTCCATTTTCATTATTTAACCAGCATTATTTTATTTATTAGAATAATAACAATATAGAACCCCTTTTAAAGCATTCTTTTACTACAGCACCAACAACCACTCCTCCTCAAATATTACCAAGATCGCCCTCTCGTAAACCATCCACCAGACGTTCACCCAATGTGATTGAGAACACTGAACCACTCACATGGATAAAAGTATCCGCACATATCGCACTTGCCATTCATCAATTGACGATGGCAGCTAAAAATAATCAGCATCACCTCTTTCATCAATGTGCGTCATCCATTGTCAATGCAATTCGCTTTATGCTCATCACTTCATCCACGGTGGATAAAGATTCAGGTTACATCAAGGCACACGTCACACTCCGGTCGCATCATCGCGGCATGATGGCAAGCATGTCCAAATTGGTCTTATCTGCACAGACAAGCAATATTGACCCTGACGATGCAGTTGCAAAAATCCTATCAGAATCGAGCGAATTGTTATTGAGTGTGCGTAGTTTTGTTGGTACCTGTCAGGACCTGGGTGTTCCTTTGGTACATACCGATCCTCATTGGGTAGATGATAGTGGACGTCACGACAACAATAATAATAATGCAAAGTTTAACAATCGATACCACTTGCAGATCAATTTGGCAGAAAATTTAGAGACCATGGGTAACTGTATTCAGGATTCTGCAGAAACAATAATTAAATGTATTTCATCATACCAACCCAACAATCGATCATCCTCCACTTCTTTGTCATCCACCATTGACCAACGTACATCTCTATCCACATTGTTGTTTACACATTTCCGCAATTTATCCAATCAGACAGGGCTCTTTTTAGGCTATTTGGATGAAACTGATTTTAGTAATGTGCCCCCCTCCGAAATGACGGAGCTTTTGCATGGGAAACAGGGTTTATCAAACGGGCTTGGTCAGCTTTTTTTTAAAATGCAGGCCATGACAGACGAAGCCAATCATTTTAGCAAGGCATTAAAACAGACCGAGGAAGCAGCAGGAAGTCTATTTGAACCTATTGAAATGATCTGTGCCAGTGTATTACGCCTCGCAAGAACTCATCAAAGCAGAAGTAGCAGCAATGCCTCCTTTTTGGTGCCAATGGAAAAAAGAGCAACCGCTACTTTGGCTAGCTCAAGTATGATGGAAGATTCTGTGATCCCTGAAGAGGAGTATGATTATTATGATAAAAGTAGTGTGGAAGGCACCGAGTTCAGTAGAGATGATATCACTTTAAATCAGAGTCAATTGACGGACATGTCCGATCCTATTCATTCTGTTCATCATACACCTCCGCCCAAACCTAGAAGACCTTCAGAACAAATGGAACGCCATGTGCATTTGTTTAATAATAATAACGCACCACTATCACAGCAGCAGAAGCTACCAGCAGGAGGCATGTCTATATCACAAACCTCGTCCGCAGTGCGCTCCACCAACCATGAAAATATACCATCAGGAGGAACGCCACCACCCATCACACGTTCCCATACATCCCCAACAAATTCCAACTCAACAAAACCACACTCCTCTAGTAAATTAAAACGCTTCTTTGGCGATGATGCACCTGCTGCCGTTGTTGGCGTGGCCAAACCCGCCACGGTCAAGGAAGAACTCCAATTCCTTAAATACGACTATAGTCCCTCCGATATTGTTTTTAATATGGAAGGCAACGTCAAGGGTGGTACACTGCCCGCGCTTGTGGAGCGTCTTACATTGCACGATTATCTTGATATGAACTTTATCAACACCTTTTTACTGACCTACCGCTCCTTCTGCAGTTCCATGGAACTGTTGGATCTACTCGAGGCACGTTACAACCTGGAGTGTCCCGAGGGACTCACCGAAGAGGAAAGTATTATTTGGGAAGAGAAGAAGTTGAAACTGGTACGATTGCGTGTCTTTAACGTGCTCAAGAATTGGCTCGAGCTCTACTACAATGAGGACGATAGTATCCTGCTGGATCGACTTTTGGCTTTCACTAGTACCGATATCAAGGCCACACTCAAGTTCTCGAATGGGCAATTGGAATCGCTTATCCAGAAGCGACGTGAGGATAGCACAAGTGTCATGAATGCCGGTTTGAAAAAGATGGTACTCTCGCTACCCGATCCGCCAGAACCCATCCTGCCACGCAATATGAAACGTTTGAGATTGCTCGATATTGATCCACTTGAAATGGCGCGTCAATTGACCATTATTGACTTTAAATTATATAGTGCGATTCGCCCTATTGAATGCTTGGACAAGGCGTGGTCGGCACCTGAGGATAATGTTGCTAATAATATTAGAGCTTCCATCGAGTATTGTAATCAGGTGACCTCGTGGGTGTCGGATGCGATCTTGAGTCAACATGATATTAAGAAGCGTAGTGTTATTATCAAGTACTGGGTACAAGTAGCAGAGGTAAAATAGAGAAAAGAAGAGGGAAAAAGTGTATCTCTGTTGTTAATATTTCCTTCTCTCAATGAAAATAGAAATGTAGAATATTAAACAACTTCAATACATGCATGGCCATTCTCTCTGCCTTTGACAATAGTTCAGTAGGACGTCTAAAACGTACCTGGGAAGTCGTTGGTGCACGTACCAATCAAATCCTCCAATCTATCCGTAAACTGATGGGCGCCAATCGTAACTTTGTCGAATACCGTGCATTTATCCACTCCATCAACCCACCCTGTATCCCCTTTTTGGGTATCTACTTGCAAGATCTCACATTTATTGAGGATGGCAATGCAAACGAGTTAAAGAAATCCAAACACCTCATCAATTTTGCAAAGAGAGCCAAAACAGCAGAAGTCATTCGGGAGATTCAGCAATATCAATCATCGCTTTATCAACTCAAATCGGTCATAGAGCTGGAGCAGTTTATAAAGTCGAATTTGATGAGCACACGTGATGAGGAACAACTTTATAAAGAAAGTTTAAAATTAGAACCAAGGTAAAGGAAGAATATTGCCTATATCGTTTTATTTACAATTTTTTTTTTTTAGGGAGCGTGAGGATGAAAAGATTACTCGTCTCTTGCAAGAATCTGGCTTTTTGTAATCGTTTTTTTTTTTTTTCTTTGTACATATTAATGCTTTTTTTAAATAATAACAATGATAATATATACTTTATTTATTCTATCTTATAATAATAATAACAATAACAATAATCTTCCACCATAAAAGGCCAATATTAAGGACACACAAAAAAAAAAAAAAACGAGGTTGTGTATTATTTACAATTGATAAATGCTACTTGTCTCCTGTCTTAACCATACAACAAACGATCTAAAAAGGTACCAGTTGTCCAACGATTGTTTCTAGCTTCCTGTTCTTGATGCTGGCGTTGCAATGCCGTCTTTAATAATATCTGACGACGTTGTTCATAAGGTGAATGATATTTCTTTTCCTCCAATACAGAATAAGACACTGTACGTTGATGAGTGTTGGGTCTATGATTCTTTTGCTGTTGTTGTCGTTGTTGGCAGCGTATGATACTCTCTCTCATGGGATCTCTATGTTGTTTCACACATTGGTATTCCTGTGTCAATTTCTGTAACCATTGATCCACTTGGGTCATTTCTTCTTCTTCCGTTTCTTCCACTGCTTCCGCTTCATGCTGTTGTGAGTGCTGCAGCATGTCGTCATTTCTTATTTGCTCTGAACTGTTATTGTTATTATTAATAAATTGAGATTTCAAAAGTGGTTTTTTCATATCAAAAATGGGAGTATCGGGCGAGGCGATATTATATGCAGTAACGGATAATGGGAGTTCAACGGGGGCAGCAGGACTACTTGTACTTGAAACGGTGAAACTAGGTTTTCTTTTTGCTATTGTTGACTGTGGAGGTGGCGGAGTAGAAGGAGGAGAGTGTGGAGAGGCGTCTTCTGTCGTAGCAGTGGTAAAGCCAGACACCGTATGTCTTTTATCATTGGAGGGTAAACGGTGGAGAGATTTTTGTGAGTGGGAGCGTTTGATAGACTTTTTATCTTCGTCTTCTGCCGCTCTTGCCATTGGTGCCAGCTTGGTGACATGAACTCTTCCACTTGAACGTCGTTTTACGTGGTGTCGGGTGGGTCTCTTTGTTTTGCTGGTGCTTGTTGTAGGCGAAGGTGGTAATTCTCCTCCAACTGCAAACTTTTTATTGTTCTTTTTTGAGGAATCTTCAGCCATGTCTTTTTTTTTTTGTTTTTTTGAATGAGGATGAATGGTTGAGAATAGAAAAAAAGTTTTTTTTTTTTTACTTTTTGTGGATCATCAAAAATACCGATTAAATTTCTAATTGGTTGGGATATTGACCGAATTTAGTAGCACAACACTATATATTAGCCAATCAGATGTGTTTTTCTATTTATTCTTCTCTTACGTTTTAGGTGTGAGGACCCTGAACAAAAAAAGTAAGAAAGAAATGCGAGAGATGCGTTGAAAACATGAGTTGGCCCGTTTTAGTTGCTATTGTATAAGAATATAGTATGGAGAGGACACGCTCTTTTTGTTTTTTTATATAAAGCATTTAATGCAGATATAAATTAAATATATTGTATAATTTGTGCTTAGCATGGATTGAATAAATCAATATTCTTCGTGAAAAATGGTAGCCAAACGATCATTATCATCCATAAAAGAGATGGAATTTTTAATGCAGGGTTTCTTTATGTGTGTTTTTTTTAATAGAAATGAAAATGAGTTTTATTATTCAATATTCTCTTTTAAGCTTTGGTGTTTTTCCATAAAGATAGTAACAAGACGTTTATTTGTTTACATATTTACATTTAACTATTCTTGAAACAAATACAATCATTTACTCAGACAAGACGTAGAGATAACAACAAAAAGGTGTGGGTTTGTCTGTCATTCACTGGATTCCGATTGGTTAAAAATCCCAAAAAAAAATATAAATATGAGTTCAATTTTGTGTGTCTTTCTCTTTTTTTTTCTCCCTCTTTTTATTAAAATACACAATACTTTTTATTATAAAACATAGACGATAATGAGATTGATTATTCGTGAAGATTATGACGAAGTATCTGGTTTTATTGGTAACTTTTAATAATAGTAATAAGTATAAAAGCAATTCATAATAATGTCTCAAAAGCCAACTATATCAAGGAACGTATCAAGCAGTTCAAGCCTGATGCTGACCGACCCTTCGTTCTTGGACTTCCCACTGGCTCTTCACCTATTGGGGTATACAAGAGACTTGTAGAGCTCTTCAAATCTGGCCAGGTATCATTCAAGCATGTCGTGACATTCAACATGGACGAGTATGTTGGTCTCCCCCGTGACCACCCCGAATCCTATCATTCATTCATGTGGAAGAATCTATTCATGCATGTGGATATCCAACCCGATAATGTTCATATCCTCGATGGTAATGCACCTGATTTGGATGAGGAATGCAAAAAGTTTGAGTCAGATATTGCTCGTGTGGGTGGTATCGAACTCTTTTTGGGTGGTATTGGACCCGATGGTCATATTGCTTTTAACGAACCTGGTTCCTCTTTAACTTCTCGTACTCGTGTAAAGACCTTGGCGTATGAGACAATTATTGCAAATGCTAGATTCTTTGATGGTGATATTGCAAAGGTGCCAAAACTTGCTTTAACTGTCGGAGTTGCGTAAGTTTGTGTGTGTGTGTGTGTATAGGATTTCGCGTCACTTTGTAGAAGAAAAAAGAGTCACTCAACAATTTTTTTTAGTACTGTTATGGATGCTCGTGAGGTGGTGATTATCATCACTGGTGCACACAAGGTATACATTGATGTCATTAAAAGACCTCCAACTAAATCTTATTTTTTAGGCCATTGCTTTAGCCAAATGCATTGAAGAAGGCGTGAACCATATGTGGACCGTATCAGCTATTCAGATGCATCCCAAGGGTTTGATTGTTTGTGACGAAGATGCAACACTGGAGCTTCACGTAAAGGTAATCATCTTTTTTATGTTGTATAGAATAGATGAAAAGAGAGGAATAACACCTATCTCCATTTATTTATTTATAAATAGACTGTAAAGTACTTTAAATCCATCGAACATGTGCACCATTCTTTGATCGGTGCAGAAAATCTTTCACTTCAAGGTGGCGTTAAACAGCTTAAGAAAGCTATTGCTGCTACAAGTGATCGTCCATCCACACCTATGGAATAGGAGATTAGTATTTATAATGTGGAGTTTTTCTCTTTTTTTTCTGCGTGTGTATAATAAACAAACAAATAATATTGATAAGATGTAATATATACTTTTTGTTATTTTTTTTTTTTGAAACATTTATTCTCGGTACCTGAGTTTGTATTGAGTAATAAGAGTGTATAGTATAAACCTATTGGCTATACTACCGTTTACTTCATTTGTTGTGTAATTCTAAAAGAAAAAAAAAAGACAATACAGTTCCTGAAATTGATCTATTATCTCCATCTTCCTTCCCTTCTGACAAATTTGTGATTAATAAAAGATAAATTCTTTATGTGATCTTAGATTTTGCGAAGGTTGTCAACCGTTAAATACTTGATAAGTAAAAAAGACACAGAACTTTGTTTCTTTGGTATATGTAAGCTATGCTTTTGTGATCCACGTGCTAAAAACCTATTATATAATATACATTAGAAGGATTATTAATGCCATTGTTTGTGTTTGGTGTTTTCTCAGGTTACTGTGATTGGGGTGTGTTTTAGATTTTTAGGAGAGAACAATTAGATATTATTTTCACTTTTCCATTGATATTAAAAAAAATGAATGATCTTTGCTATTCAAACAGTAATTTGATGAAATGGAATTCATCACCAAAGATGATCTCTTATATACTCCTTTTTGACAAAATATTAGATATGAAAAAAAGGAACCTTTGTTTTTAATACACCCCGATCGTGTTATTTTTTCTTTCTTTCTTCTCTTTTATCACCTTTATAGCTTAATCGTTATGGAAGAAACTAGTAAAGACGCAACAATCATTTATATCCCTGAAGATGTTCCAAAACAACAAGTAGTAGAAAAGTGGATGTTTTTTCTTGGCTTTATTTTTCCTGCCATGTGGTTTTTAGGCAGCAGCTATTGTGGTAACACGGGAAGTTTTAACATTTGGAAAAAGCGTTGTCGTATTGCAACCACGTTGTTTCTTACAGGCATAACCGTTACTGTCGCTGTCGTCATGGTCATCAAACCAGAACTATTCGGTCTACGTGCTGATTATTCGTCTGGTGCTCAAATATCTTTAAGCACTGACAGTGCCATTCGCCCAGGTGTTCCAGTCACAGGCACAAGTAATTGGGGTGACGTTGTTGCTGGTCTGTCCATTTCTGATTTAGAAAAGACAAGATAGTCTCGGGTATCGGGGATTCTTTTTTCCTAAGAACAGAAATGAAATAAACATATGTACATATTTACAAACACTTGAATTTTGGTAAAATAGACTTGCTTCGTAAAAGTGCATTTACTGCAATATGAGCATATTCGGTTACTTGTGGATCATAATAACAAGAATAATAATAGCATACTGACTGAATAGTAAATACATATGCAATAGACATGATTTTAATCATTGATCAATTTAGAACTAAAATAAACTAAAAAAAAATTATTGAATCACAATCCAATAAAAAGAAGGTGCACATTTTCATCAATTATCATTTTTAATATTAAATTCAATAAAGTAGTCTTTATACTATTAGCATCATTCTATATTTAAATGCATGAGTATACATTTCTTTGATTTTCATGAACAGTGCAATCATAATCACAGTATACTTAAGTAAAGTAAACAAAGAGATTTAATACATACTTTATCATTCGGCTTACAAATCAAATCATAAAAATTTTTGATCTTTTACCTGTTTAAATCCCAAACAGATACTTCACAAACTAAAGAAGGATTTTAACGCTCCATTGGTAACATAGGCGAACAGAAACAATAAGAGGAGTAAGTGCTTAACACCACAAAGTAATATTTTACTTAAATGGTGCTTTTAATTTTACAGAAATAAAAATGAAATGATAAACTTTACATATAGAAACTCAGCAAACTCAAAACGCACAAAAATAGTACTCCAGACTCGTTTCTTTTTTTATATTTTCCTCTCTTTTTTTCCGTCTTAAAAAATAGCAAATGCAAGATCAAGAATCTCCACCTTCTGAAAACAGTTCAAAAAGAACACGTATAACAAGAGCTTGTATGATATTAATAATAGTTTTGTAAATATAATTGAATATTATTAATAATAATCATGAGGATAGGTGATACTTGTCGTCGTAAAAAGATAAAGTGGGTATGAACACAATATTAAACTTGAACATAAAAAGAATAATAAATATATAAAAAAAATAGATGTGACGTTGACTCGACGCATCCATGTACAACTTGTAAACAATATGGTTGGGAGTGCACTTTCCAAGACGTAAGGCTTTTTCTTGTATTTTGGTTACTATGACAATGGAAGGTTAATAAATTAAATAGGTTGCTAAGAAACGAGGACCACCAAAAGGGTAATATATAGAAAAGAAAAGATGGACATTCTATAAGCTGAAAAACCATCATTTTAGTTATATCGAGAGTCTAGAATCAAGATTAAAGAAAATGGAAAAGTTATTAAAAAATATAGGAGACGGAAACAATACTCAAAAGCATCATCAACCTCAGTCAGAATTACCACCATCATTACAAAGACATCAACCTCAATATCAGCGAGTGGAAGAAGAATATAAACCTTCACAATACAAAAAACAAGCCATTGAACCTAAAACAACATTAACATCCATGCATGCAAGAAAGAAAGTAGTGAGATATCACGGAAGTTCATCAGGTTATTATCTCATGGGAAACATCCTTTCTTCCAAAGAAGAAGAAGTACAAGAACAACAACCGGTTATCGAAGAAGATCCAAAAGTGTTTACCTTAAATTCGGGCCCAAATACATATCGGTTAAGGAGGGTCAATCAAGATGATGATGATTTGATGGTTGTTCGTGATTTAACAGCGGATGAGGATGCCTGTCAAAGTGCTATAGGTTTGTTATTTACAACAATTTTTCTTTTGCTCGATCAAAGATATTTAATTCATCCTTTTATATGTATATATATCAGATAATCAGGAAAACATTGAAGATATTGTACCACGATCGATATTGGAAGCATTAGTAAAATGGTAAATAAATTGATTTTTTATCACATTATCAGACATGCACATGAATGTTGACTATTTTAATTTCCAATCATAGCTATTTCTCATTCGAACATGTTACTTTACCAGTGATTGATAAAACAGAATATCTAGATGCGTTTGAAGGACGCACCTCTCCACCTCCAGCGCCTCTACTCACGTATGCTATTTGCACATACTCCTGCTTTTTAGTCAAATCAGATGATCCCATTTTTGAAGCTGGTGGCATGGAACGCGATAAAGTTTTTCAAATACTCGTTGATCGCGCCAGTCTATTGGTACGCCGAGAGTATTTAATACCACGCATTGTCACTGTACAAGCACTTGTGTTACTCTGTACCCATCCGACCTACTCCACTAGCTCCTACCGAAACTGGATTTTGGCAGGCATGGCAGTTCGAATGGCACAAGATCTGGGTCTACATCGCACACTCACAACAGTGGAAGTATCCGAAGAATTCAAAGAGCGAAGAAAGCGGCTCTGGTATAGTGTCTATGTAACGGATCGTTGGAGCTGTGCCCTAATGGGTAGACCCCTTGCCATTGCAGACTCGGACTGTGATGTGGATTTACCTCTTGTGATCGGATCCGATGATAATAAGGACTATACCCTCTTTGTGAATTTCGTAAAATTATCTGGTATCTTGGGAGAGGTACTTCGTCGTATTTACTCACCAAAGGCCAAATCAAATGGATACCAAAACAAGGCTATGGAACATACCGTTTATAGTATCCAACGCATGCTGGATGATTGGTTTGCGTGTGTGCCCTCCGAGTTCAAACTGACAGAACAAGATATCGCTGATATTAACCGAGACCCTACTCTTTACATGAATACCAAAAAGATATCCGAGGGCGGTCCGCTTACAGTTTGTTATCATGCCATTGTGTTATTACTCCATCGACCCTTTATTGTATTGAACGATCATGGTTTTACTCAGGTCAAACAGCTCTGTTCAAAAACGGCCAAAATGGCTATTGATATTGCAAGAATCATTCCTCATATTATGGTTTCCAAATTTGGCTGGAACTTTGCTGTCTATGCTACCTATCAAGCGGGTTTGATCCACGTTTACAATTGTACGGACAGCGACCCCACTATTTCAAGCTTAGCAAAGAAGTATGTTCGTATCTGTACAGATGAATGTTTACAGCCACTTGCTCGAGATATACCTACAGGACCACCCATGGTCCCTTTCTTGCAGACACTTTTAAGTCTAATTGAAAACGGTAATCATGCTAATGATGACACCGAGTCAAATGCGGCACCTACTGCGCCAAATGACATTGTGACTCAGCCACCTTTTCCCACCATACCAGAACAGACAGCGACGCCATCCATAGGAGGAGTATCATCAGATTTTCAAAACCCAGTACTATCACAGCTTGCAACAAATAGTAAAATATCCGAAGTAGATTCATGGTTATTAAATGGAACAGAAGGAAATCTATCACAGGCGGCCTGGCAGCAACTGTTTTCAACGGTAGGCACACCTTTTTCGGAGTCAAATAACCGAACGGAAGCTCAAGGTAAATTGCATTTTTATTTATATTATTTTTTTTCCTATTTCTTTCATAAAAATGATTATAATAAGAACAAATATAAATATATGTAACAAATCTCTCTTTTTTTTTATATATATATTCTAAAAACTGAATGATGTATTAATATAAAATAAATAAGGTTGGGATAATTTTTTTTGGGACAATCAAGCTAATTTCATGCCCTGAAAAAAAAAGGGATGAGAGAGAGATTTGTATTTAAAAACAGAATAAAAAACAAAAACTTTGCATTTCTTTTTCTTTCTCTCTTTTATTCTATTTTTTCTTTTTTTGGACCTTTTTTTATTTTTATTTATACAAAGCACTAGTTTTTATAATATGAGCCATCAGGTACTTTTATTTTATATTAAAATAAACAAAAAAGCATATAATAATAAAATATTAGCAGTACGGTTATCCTCCTCCAGGATCAGATGTTTACGACAATGCTTTCACTGAGGAAGAAATGAATAATCCCAATCCCAATTATCCTCAACCGCCCTTTATTTCTGAAAATCAGCCCGATTCTCCAGGTAAGCCAAATTATTTCGGTAAAACGGGAAAGAGAGATACTAATAAAAAATGAATTTAAATAAACCATTGTTAGTGCCTTATGGTGAAGGAAAAGCTGATAGCGATTTCTTCCTTCATGTTCATCCAAAGGTGAAAAACGAAGGGATTCCTGATTTTAAAATATCGAACTGTAAAGTATATAGAATACACGCATACATAATTAAAAAAAGACTAATTTCTCAAACAAACAAAAAACTAATAAGGTGAAGGAAGAAAGCGTGCCTTGTTAATTGGTATTAATTATACGGGAACCGAAAATGAATTAAGTGGTTGCATCAATGATGTGGCTAATATAAAGGATTTCCTGATTACATTGTATGGCTTTACCGAAGAGGATATGGTCATATTGACAGACGATCAGGAGGACGAAAAGTTTATTCCAACTCGTGAAAATATCCTGTCTGCTATGAAGTGGCTCGTACACGACAATCAACCCAACGATTCGTAAGTAACTTGATAAAATACAAAGCAATTATTCTAAACACAAGTATTTTCTTTCTGTTGCTATTAGATTCTTTTTGCATTATAGTGGCCATGGTGGAAGGGTAAGAGAGGTAACAAGGGAGAGGGAAATGCGACGCTTTTTTCTATATATGTATACAAATAGAACAAACACTAAAAAAAATCGTGACATTAGGTTGAGGATAAGTCAGGTGATGAAGATGATGGATATGATGAGACCATTTATCCGCTTGACTTTGAGAAATATGAAGGAACTTCGGGTCAAATCATAGATGATTTGATGCACGATATTCTTGTGCGGCCCTTGTGCGAAGGTTGCCGTTTAACCTGTATTTTTGACAGTTGTCACTCTGGCACTGCATTGGATTTGCCTTTTGTTTATTCAACTCGGGGGGTGATTAAGGAACAAAATCTTTTCAAGGATGCAGGTAAAGGTATATTGACAGCAGGAATTGCATATGCTTCTGGCGAAAGATCGAGAGCAATTAGCTCTTTGATTGACCTTGGTAAAAGCCTTTTAAGAGCGCGCGATGTCGAAGAGGAAAATAGGCGAAATAACTCTTCATCTGCGGATGTGATTATGTTTTCAGGGTATGACATTTCGGGATAATAGGAAAAAAGGAAACCAACTACAAATGTTAGAATCCCATTTTTAATTGTGCTACGTATTATATAGTTGTAAGGACGATCAAACATCGGCTGATTCTAAAGAGGCAGGAAAAGCGACAGGTGCTATGAGTTATGCTTTTACATGTAAGCTTCTCCTTATTCGTATATATATATTTTATTTTTATAAAATTAAACTTTTTCTTTAGCCACTCTCCGTGAAAATCCAAACCAAAGTTATCAGGCCCTGCTGAATAGCATTCGTGAAATTCTACATGAAAAATATTCCCAACGTCCTCAAATGAGTAGCTCGCATCCTATTGACGTTAATCTTAAATTTATATGTTAGAGAGTATAAATAAAACATACCACTTTGAATAATAAAAAAACTGTATTTAACAAATTGAGATGCACAGATTTTAGATATCTCTTTTTTTGGTAAAAAAGAAAAGTTGATTAGGGTATTAATATTGTTTATTTATATCTCTGGAGCGATTAACCTATTGAATGCTCATTCCACTGAGGGGTTGAATCGAGCCAACTTTTTTATATAGTACTCGAGAGAAGGTTTCTTTTATCAATAGAGCGATAGTGATTATAAATAAAACTAGGTTTTTTATACTTTATTCTGTCAGTTTTTACTACCAATAGCGTCTCATTTTTTTATCAGATTCACTATCATTAATTTCAAAAAAGGGTCACTCAAAAACAGTAAAATGAGGGAGTTTCCCTCTCTGACATTATCATTTTTTTTATATTACCCTTTTTGAAATAACTGAGACGTAATTACTGTTTTTCTCATTGATACCAATAACAATACAAATACAGTTTCAGTGTACAGTAGTTCAAAAATTTGACTTTTATTGATTTATCGCCAGCATTGCTCCGAGAGGAGCAAAGTCTGGCTGTTCTAATTATAATATATTGCCAGGGACGATGAGTTTATAGTGAGATAGGGGATACCATATTCATGAATGAACAGAGGGTCGAAGAAATAGTAATAGAAAATGGGCAAAGTGTAAAAAAGTATGTTAATAAAAAGCCTTGATCTTGGATCGAAGGGAAAAACATATCAATAGGTTTAGAGGTTGGCGGTTGTTGCTTTGTAGAAATCCGTAGGGCAATGAAGATAACAAAGAGTGGGATATACATATTTTCTGCTGTATATACATCTTAAAGGCTCTGAAAGAAGCCCCCTGTATAAATAATAATATTTTTTTGGTAAATAGTGTATATTTATGCACTTCCTCAGAGTCAATTATCGCTTGCTATACCGTAACAAATTCAAGGCGTAATTATATATTTACCAAAGTATCACGTTATGCTCAATATGTATACATATATGGAAATTATTCGTAGTTAAAAATGTAATAAAGTGATTAGCGAAGCGATATTTATAAGAAAAAACATATATCAATACACATGCAAAATAAAAATAAATAGGAAATATATGTGAATTATTCACTCAATTCCTTATCTCTGCTTTATTTTCAATGGCATTTTAGACCTCAGAAAGTCCAAGCTTCTTTTTAATAAGCACTTTTGAGAGATTTTCCTTGGTTATCTGTTGGTAAGACTAAAATACCCACGTTTTGACGCCTTGGATCCGTATAGATAAGCTTAATCTCTCTTGCAGTACTATTGAGGCTGATTATATTTATATTAGTTAAATGAGGCTGTTTGTTTACCTCTTTACAAATATATCATATATGATACTATCTGATTAAATTCATTAGCGGTTTATATACGACGCAAAAACACCTTAATTAAGGTGAGGACGGACGCACTCTTCTATTTTTCATTTAAATTAACCCACCTCTTTTAAGTCATGAATTATCAACTGGATAAGTTTAAGTTACAACTCCGGAAGACCAGTCTGCTTGCCTTTAAATAAATAAATAAATAATACATGAAATTATAAATCTAAACTTGGCCATTTCTTCCATTTTTTTTTAAATAATAAACATAACTTTTAATAAAATGCGAAGCAACTAAAATGTAGAGTTATGAATAAAAGATTATGGGAAAGTCAAACTCGTTTCACATGGCAAAGGGGTACACAAGAAGGTTAGGATGATTTGGTAAGCAAAACAAATACATTTGGAATTGCAAAGAGAGTATTTGATTACACAAAAATGATAACGACCATGATTAGAAATAATATTTTATGGTTTTCTTTCTTTTTCTATCGCTTTACTAAATCTCTTTTTTAATAATTTATAAAGTTATATTAAATACATGTGGCAGGAAATATCTGTTTTTCATTTTTTATAGTATGAAGATCTACATTCTCTTGTTTCTATTCTGATTTTCTTTTATAAAGAGCAGGTTTGTTTGTTAGAGTAAACTATTGTCCGAGATTAGGCAATTCAGCCTGTGTACTAAAAAATTTAAGGGTCAGGGTTCAGAAGTACTTAGGTTCCACAGATTTTGATTGGTTTAGTTGTGATCCATGCGGAACTAATGTTGTCATAAAGAGGAAGAACAGAAGAATTTTCTTTTGGTGATAATTTTTAATTAATTTTTTTTTTAGGATTATATAATATTTTACATGAGATAAATATAATTGAAGTAATGTACAGTAATGATTTAAATATTCTAATATGATATTAAGCTCTAGCACGCATAAAGACATGAACATGAGGAAGTTTTCTAACACTTTGGATTTCAGGTGGATTGACCCAGTAGACCCATTCAAAGTTGTCTTTTCCATAGTTCTTTTCTAAAATTTCTTCAATATAATCACGGGAAAGAGGGATTTGAGACCACAGCAAAATATGGCAGATGTCAGGAGTGACAGAATAAGGGAAGTCATTGGGGAGGATGATGACGGGTGGACGCTTGCAGTCAGTGGTAGGTGCAGGTGAAGGGAAATGTAACTTGGTTTTCAAAAGATATTTTTCAATTGTACCATAGTTATCTAATGTGTCTTTCATCCACTGGTTGTATTTAGTTTGAACTTCTTTACTTCTGTGAATACTCTTTATTTGATTTGTAGCTTTATTTTTTAAAAGAAATGTCAGTAATCAAGGTATAATAGGATCGGTTGGTTCGAGTAGATTACATACAAACATAATGATAAACTTCATCCCAGGTGAAGGCATCTTCTGTCTTTGGAGCCAAGACAGGATCAACAAGAGGAGCTGTACGAGTTTCAATGTAAGGAGGCATTCTTTATTTTACTGGTATGAAGATGATAAGAAGGTTTTTTAATACAGAGCAAAAATCAGGGGAATTGAAGAAAGAAAAAACGACTCTTATATACATCTTTTCGGAGTCATCAGCTTGCCCGATTTGTTAAAGTTTCCTCAAGCGTCATAGGTGACCTTCAAGTCATGGCTCCGAATCAATCAGACCCTGTGTTTTACACACACGACCCAAGTGGCCAATGAAATCATGTTGTATTCGCTTCTCTCCATTTGGCCGAAAATGTATCGGTCACGGTCGCTTTTATTATGAAATCCAATAACGTGTGAAACACGCTGTCGTTTAGAAATCAAATAATGCTCATTATCTTGCTTCTTATCAACTTGCTATCGTGCATTAAAGTAAATAGAAGTTACAGTTTAATAGACTTTCTTATCTTACAACCTGAGTCAAGGAACAGAAATATAAAAAAATTTCTATCTCTCTCGTAATTGTGCTACCAAACGAAAAAAAAAAATTTTTTCTGTTAGTTTGCCAATCCCTTTTTCTGGGACCCTTTTTTTCTCCAAACTTTGTTGTACATTCAGCACGGAAAAATTCCCGCCCATCTGCTTTTCATTTTATCAAACGCTAGTAGCTTATTTTCTTTCCTTTTTGATTACTCCGATAAACAAGACGTATAGTAACGGTATTAGCTATATTTTTCTTAGCAGGATAACACACCGTCTGTAAAATGGGGTAATTACTTTCCTCCCTTGTCAATAAAAAAAAAATAAACATTTTGGGGATATTTTTTTTTAAAGATGCAAGAAGAAAAAAGACTTGTCTTTGTGAAATATTATTATTGAAAAAAAAAGGAATTCCATGAAGTCTTCCGTTGCCCTGAATCCCACTAATGATAAATAGAATTAGAATGTTTTTTCTTTTTTCCATACATTTGAGCCTGATCTATTACCCAGTGATATCATTGTACAAAACAGATTTCTTTACGAGAGTATAAATTACTTTTAACACAGGTAGAGCTTTCTCAACACGGTCATGAATTAAAGTAGTATAAAATTGTTTATCTGGGTTTTGTGTTGATAAATATCACGTTTGTTTATGTAAACTTCTCCATTGGTTCTTTAGTCTACTCCACACAAATTCTACCGATCTTGAAACAGTGCTACCTGATTTGGAAATAATTGATCTTTTTTTTTCTTTTTTTTTTACATACAGACCATTGAAATGCAACTTTTACAATTGACAGCCACCGTTGATTGATTCACATTTAAAACATTTATCCCACTTGGCTTGAATAAACCCATACCACAATATTAACTTGATTCCACTAGTTGAACCTCAATACCTTACCGGGACACTCCTGCTGAGTGCTCTTACTACAAAAAACTGGCTCAATAGAATCAGTGGTAGTTCGTAAAAAAAAAACTCAACCCGACTTCCAGAGCTATAATCCATACGCATCTATATTTTATTATATATCAACTAAGAAATAAAAATCTAATAACCCAAAGCAATACATTTGCTTGTTTTTTTTCATAAATGATAAATTATTAATTTGAATGTAACATTGCGTCGATCTATATATAAATTAAGAAAGTTTACGTAACTTCTTCAAAGAGACGCAACCTCGAAGTTTAGCATATTGACTGCAGCTTTTTTTTTATCTAACATAACAACATAACTTACTGTTATTATTATGTATGATCTATATGCTCTGTACGATTAGTATTTTCTCTTTTTCTTTTCATGTAACAGTAAGGGTGGTTGGTAGATTGATCCACATTAACGTATAAATGACATTTTTTCTTTTGCTGACTTGAAAAGTGATATACCTCATGTGCTCTTGTTTATGTACAATAAAGTTGAGGTTTCAATTCTGATTTGAAAAAAAAAAAGATAAAGCAGTATTCCTCTATAAGACTGGATATATACATTTACTTGACATGACTTGAGTAATACATATATAACAAATCAAATGATTAATCATAAACGAGCCTTTATTCCTGTTACATGACAATAAACTACATGCCGTCACCTTGTTTCATTTTTCGTGCTAAATAGATATGCATAGTCATTGTGCTTTAGCGAATAATGTGCTTTTACAAAATGAGACATTTATAAAATTGTAAATTTTTGGTGATAAAGCAGATTTGAGAATTCACTATAACAAGTTGTAGAAACATTTTCAATCATAACGTTACGAAATGGCGAATATAAACTGGTTTTGTACTCCCGACTCGTTGGTTCAAATACTGGTTTTGTACTATTTTACTTTCTCAATAAACTCCTCCTTGTAATATATATCCCCTATTCACAAAAAAAAAAAGTTTTTTTTGTCTACTTTTTATTTAGGCCTTTCTAAAAAGAATATACTCATTTGTTTTAGATTTCCGATCTGGCTGATAAGATATTAGATAGAAAGATAGAGAGAGAAGTGTGTGATTCTACAAATAAAAAAGCATAATTAGAACAGCTTGAACGGGATCAAACTTCTTTTTTTCACACGACTAATTTTGAAAACTTATCATGATTGGCTACCGTTTTCCATATTTGGACAGTCGTCGCAATCATTAAAGAAGATGTCGCCATTGAATGGCGCAATTTTCTTGCAATTAAATATCACTGCATTACTGTTTTTTATTCTTTCTTTTACATCCATTCACTTTCAACCTCTCTCTTTTTATTCCATTTTCATTATCATCCTGAAAAATGTCTTTAGCTACTAATAACGCTCCAGTTTCGTTACCCTCTCTCTCTAAACTGACAGGATCATTCTCACCATTTCCCACTCGTTTAACAGATGATATACAAAGAAATGAGTCTTTTCCTGGTTTACAGGAGCTTCATTATAATGGCTATCAAAAATCGTTAAATACAATTCAAAATTATCCGAGTCAATCTGATAAAAGCATACCAGAGCATACCGATCCAGCCAATAGACATAGCCGTTACGAACGTTCTTTGTCTCCTTCTGATATTCCTCGTAGAGCCTCAGATCCTACTAATACGTCACTACAGAAAGACGAGAATCATTCAGACCGGATACTATCAGAAAAACGTAAGCGTAATGCAAATGCATCTGCAAGATTCCGTGATCGTCGCAAGCAACGTGAGCGTGAGCTTCAAGAGAAATACCGCGTCTTGGAGGAGAAGACGAAACAATTTGAGAGTGCACTAAAGCAAATTGATCCCAACCATCCTCTTATTGCTCAGAATACAACAACACCACAGGCAAATGATACTTTGTTTCAACGAGTAGATCAACTCGAAAGTTTGATGCAGCACTTTCATCATGAGAAAGAGACAAGCACTCAGAGATTAAAAGAGCTCGAAGACGAGGTAAATTATACATGGTTAGGTATTTAAATGATCTGGAATTAACTATTTTCATTTCCTTTTTAGAACAAGTATTTAAAATCACTTATTGCTCCGATCGGTCATCATGCATAATAATAGATCTCTTTGTCATAGATTCATTAGTTTATACCTTTGTACATATTGTAGTCGTTTTTTAAAAATCATTCTTGTTTGTTAAATAAACTAGAATCATTTTACATAAAAAAGCGTAATTTTTTTTTTGCCCTTTATAATGTGATCCTACTTTTATAAAAAGAAATAACAGTACCTGGGCTAACGTTTATGTCCAGCTTGCGCTAATATAAACTTGCTTTGATCATTCACTATTGCTTTTTTTTTTTTCAATATCAACGATGTGTGTAACACTATGCCAGATAAATTCTAAAAACACGTTATATATACTGTCTTTTTCAAGAAAATGAGAAAAAGTTTCAAATTATTGAATATTTAATGAGAAAATGCTGATGACAAAAAATTGACTAAAAAGGGAGACTAAGGTGAGAGGACTAGAGGAGAATAAGTTTATGATCCAACCCAATGAATAATGACACAAGGGGATATGTTTAAGCGTCTAAATGAATCCTGTTTATCATTAACTTCCATCCGATTCATGGTATTTACAACATGCTTGCATACTTTGATTCTCTACTCTATGGATTGCCTTTATTTATACAATTATTATCTGTTCTCAACTACTCTATTTACTTTTCTCAATTGTTATTTATTTCTTCTCAAAATAATTTCCCCTTTTTCTCATTAATTTGTAATTTTTTCTCAATAAATTGAAATTAACAGTACTTTGAAAACATTTAAATCTTACTTGTTCTTATTTTACTATGGGACCTGAAGAAGATAATTGAAAAAAATCTTAATAAAAAAAACATGTTTACCTTATATAACGAAACGATATTAAACTTTGGCACGTGTTTAAAGTATTATATAACGTATTTCTATAATAGGATAATCTCCAGTCAATGTTTTCGCAATACCATTCAATTATTACATCGTTCTCTATCATGATGATGAACTTTATATTTTATTTATTTTTTAATTATTATTATCATTACTATTCAGAAACCAAGAGAAAAAAAAGGAGTTTTACAGACACAGAGTTCGAAAATGGATTGAATTATTTAACAAAAAGAAACCAAGAACAGGAAATACAAGCAAGGGTATCAAAAGAAAAAATAAAAAAGGGGAATAATGTTGGGGTATTTTTTTTTTGGTGATTATTCGGAAGGAGTATAAGATGGACCCTCTGGTGATAGAGAAGATGTCACCTGTTTCTCAGTTGTTGCTGCTACCACATATGGATCTGATATAGGGGATGATGTACCACTCGCATCCTCAGAAGGTGGAATATATTTAGCCTGTAACGCAGCAGTAAAGTTAGGATTCAGAACAAAAGGGATCATCGGCATACCAGATAAGCTGGCACTAGGCACAGAGTCTGACATGACCATATTGATCTCTTCCACCAATCGTTTATATCCTTGCACATGTTGTAGTTTAAGCTTATAGATGATCTGCTTCACGCGTTCAGCAATCTTTTGTCGCTCACGTAGATCGATGTAGGAGCTTGATAAAATTTTTTGTACCATACTGACACCATGCACTTGATCATTCAGAATTTCTTCAATTAGAGTTATGTCAGGAGAGAAGAAGATGGCATCTACAATCATAGCACGTGCATTAAGCTCCTGTCGCTGATTGATAACTTTGAGTACGGTGAGAGAGGCTAGTTTATGGACACACAGGTTGGATAAATGTGGTAATAGTCGCATAGCCAAGACACGATAGCGTCCAGGGATACCTGATGTATCGAGTAACCAGATCAAGAGAAGTGCTCCATTTGCGTTTGTAGCCAACAGTAAAGCATGTTGCACAAGCGTAGCAGCCACGTATTTCTATATTAGCGTGTAGAATAAAAGTGAGGTTAGTGGTTTCATGCAATTTGGACCCTTAATAATAATAAAAAGACACCTGCCATACCTGTTGTCGCTTAGTCACATGTGGACTTTCTAGTGTGGCTCGTACTGCTCTTGCACCAAAGCGCCCTTTAGCAATGTCCCAGCATGATGTGACAATGGCATCAAAAATAAACTGATTTCGAGTTGGACCAAGCCCAAGGCAACACTGAACCACATAATTGCCAAATTGATCTAATAACAAAGCAGGTACATAAGGCTCTATACTTGAACAGATCAAATCGATCTAGTTATAAAAAAAAAAAAAAAAAAAGAAAAAAACGGAGAGCTGTCAGACATGATAACAAAAGCATCAAGAATAAAATTAAATTTTTACCTGTGCTGGTAGTCTAGCAGTATCAATGATCTTCTGTGCAGCCCATGTTCCATTTTTATGGATACCAATTGATGCAAGATAAGGAGCTACTACTTCAAGCATATGCGACTTTGTACTTTCAGAGCATCTTTCAAATAAACGCTGTACAACAGTATTTCCTATGTAGTCTGTATATAATTTTTAGATGATTTGCTAAAGAGTCTGAATAAATGAATAATATCACACTAACCACTGCATAATTCCACCAATTCATCGAGACATTCAATTGCAACTGATTCCAATTCCTTTGTCGAAACATGACTAGTATCTAACCTTTTGCGTACATCTCTTAATTTATAAATATCTACTTTTCGAGATTGACCTAATTCTGGAGCAGTAGGAATACTACCATAATATTGTGGTGCCGCATATATTCCTAAGACAAAAAAATATTATTCATCAAACGAATACTTGCCACGAAAATAACAGCAATTTGTTACCATCAAACTGGGGTCCATCAGACTCGTCTTGTCCAAATTCTTGCATAATGAGCTGTCGTTCAGATGCAGCGGAGGAAAATAGAGATTGGTCAATTGCCGTGTCCGTCATCGTATACATCACCCTTTGTTGTGAATCGACCAATACCTCTGCTGTTACATCCTCTTCAAGCAAGACATCCATAGGCGGTGTTGCCGCACGAAATGTCGGTGTTGTTGCCGATGATTTTAAAGCAGGTACTTTTGCATATCCAATACGAACAGGACCTGTACCTGTGCCCATTACTTCTTTATTATGGAGGTTACGCTTGGCTCGAATCGCATCTTCTTGAGAAAAAAAATTGACAAAGCCGCATGTTTTATGAGTGAGGATACGGACAGACTCAATGGTGCCAAAAGATGAAAAAATGTGCGTCAATGCTGACTGAGTTGTGTTAGCAGGTAGATTGCCAACCCCTAGAAAATAGTAGTAAGGTTATTTTGTGAAAGAGAGAAAGAGAATGGGAGAAAATAAAAAAAAAAAGCACTTACACAAAGCTCGGGTAGGACCTTGCACCGTGTCTCCGCATGCAGGCTGTTGTGGAACTGCATCGGGTTTACCGAAACCTACCTTGACAGTTACATTACCCAAGCGACTCCCCATCTTTGTTTTAAAACCATCTTTGGCTCTTAATGCCTCTTCTTTAGTTAAAAAATTGACAAAAGCGCATTCGCGATCAGGTAATATTCTAATACTTTCAATGGTACCGAATTTAGAAAAAGTGGCACTTAAATCTGGGGCAGTAACGGAGCTTTCGAGGTTACCTAACCATAATGAACGCGTAGAAGACTGATTGTTATCCATTTCAATCTCGAGACCTTCTAGAAACGTAGACTCCTAAACATAATAATGAAAAGTCAGAAGGTGAAAAGAAGGAGTGAAGGACTAAAAACGATGTGGTTTACCCCTGTTCTGCTATTGGTCTCTTCTGAATTCGTAGCTGCTTTTCGTTGCCGTGCAATGATCTCCAACAAATCGGCACTGCTATTTGAACTTCGTAAAAATGGTCTATGGCTACTAGTACCACTCTTATTATACGATGCATTCGATACTGAATCGGAAAGCCATGCCGAACGATGATGAAAAGAAATATTGGTATCCTCAGTACGATCGTCGACGGCGCTTAGTGCGCGTGGTCTGCCGGTCTGAGCTTGAAGTCTCATTGTTGCAATAGACGAGCGGAGGTCTTCCCCCCTGATAAAAGAAGACTCATTCCCATACGTCATGTCGCGGTGCCAGTCGGATTGGGAGGAAGCCTCCGAGAGAGAAGAGTATGAATGACTTAAATGGAGTAGATTGCGACGTTCCTGTATGCCATCTAACCCCAATGAGGCCAATGTACTTGCGATCGTATTTCCGTCGTCTTCTTTAAGTAGTTGGTCTGTTGTGGTAGGCAAAGTAGGACTTTGAAGCGTATCACCTATCCAATGATTGAAAATACCGCCTCCGAAAAGTTGATTTGTAGCAGTAGAACCCGATCTACTACGTAAAGATAGAGAAGGTGTATCGGAATCTGTAGAAGGAGCAGTATCAGGAGAAAGACTGTCAAACCGATCGGTATAAGGAAACGAGGTAGACTGGTTAGGCATCGTGTCAGCACGAGGGCGCCTAAGACTAAACGATATATCTTGATTGATTATCTGTGGATTTGTTTGCCATGCGGGGATATAGTCAGTCGTTTGGATATCACTGTCATTTAAACAAAATATTATATTACTATTATTATTTTGCTATACTTGCTTTATTTTTACCTCGTTGAAAAGCTTTGACTTGTATTTGAAGAAGAAGGAATGGTGGAAGGTGTAGATTCCGTTCCTGAATTCGCCATGATGTGTAAATGACTAAGTTCAAGTTTGGCGGTGAACTAACTAACTAAGATAATAATAATAAATACAAAATAAATGTAATATAAAATTTGTTATTGTTGTTCCAAAGTAGCAAATAACGAAAGCACCAAAAAAGTGATATTAAAACGAAAGGAAAAAGGTAAAAATAAAATGTATGAAAATATGATTAAAAATAATAATAAAACAAAAAGAAAACAAACAGAGGTAAAAGGAGTAGCTAAAACTAAAAATACAGAGCGTTGTTGAGAAAGCAGGGGCGGACGGAGACAAGATACCTTATTTTGAAAATCATATTGCGCTATTCTAAATTAATTTTGCATTGATAGAAAGGTTGACTTTTGAATGAAATACGATGTTTTGTATTTTGTATTTTGTATTTTGTATTTTGATATAGATATCACGTCAGCTATTATCAAGATATTATTATTATAAAGAAAGCAAGATGAAGGCAAGTTTTAATAGGAATAGGAAAATAAATATTCTTTTTGCTGCTTGATCTCATCATAACTTGATGTACTCATATACTCTCTCTCTCTTTACTTGTGTTTATATCACCAAGGCAACTAAATCTCACTTTCAAGGTTAAATTGTGGTTGTTGCAACTGCATATGCCATTTCTAGGGGTTATATGGATTGAAACCCAGAGTTAAAGGCGAATAAAATAAGGGGGCCAAGGTAAGATATATCACTTCTTTCTCTACCTTGGTGTCGTATTTTGTTTATTAGGAAAAGGAGTTACTATCATCTATTATTAAATAGTAGTAGATCACTAATCAAAAAGTCGTGTGAAAGAGAGCTCTAAAAAGAAATAAAATGGCTGATACGTTAATATTCATGCAGTTAATGTCCATTCCGAAATGAATGTCACACAAAGCAAATCGTAATGAAAGGCAATTTATATATTTATAACAGAATTCTACAAACTATTTCAGAATACCAATTCATGATTCTTTTTTTTTAGGGTTTCAGCTTGAATCATATGACATAATAAGAGAGAATAATACGTTGATCGTGTGAGAGGATACTATTGAAATAACTCTTATCCCGATTCACCGAGGAGTAGAGGTTCTATTGGGATCAAGAAGAAAGCTGTACTGTAACATAATCCAATCTAGCAAAAGTCTATCTCTGCTTTTATTCGAGAAAACCATCACAAGCGCGTTTAGTTACTGTATATCTAATTGGATAACATAATTTCGAATATTCTTTTGAGGCACCTAAACAAGTTCTGTTTAGTTGAAATAGCAAGTTTAATAGTTTAAAAAGAAAACAATAATTAGCATCATCGACTAAACTTTTTCAATTTAAAATAATTCAATAGTGAATATAATTCAATTCATCGAGTAAGAACTAGTTAATAAATGTCAAAGTTGAGTGTTACTCAATAATAATGACAGCATATGTTGAAAAAAGGAAAAATAAGGAGTATAAAACCTACAAGACAGCGGAAGACTCTTTTATTAATATCTTTTATCGAAAAAATAAGAGTAAACTTCTTAATTACTTGTAAATGATATCACTTTATATATGTGTTTGTAAGATTCATAATTATTTCTTTTTATTTATGGAAAACAAGATGATTTTTAATGTTCTATTTTTATATTAAGAACAAACGATATGAATTACTTGTATATTTGCATCAAGCGTAATGCACGCCATGTCATTATCCAAATCATATGATTATACGTTCTCTTAATACAAGAGATAGTAATGAATTATACTAACTGAAAAGGAAATATATATATGACGAAAAGACTTGAAATTTAAAATACTATTAAGGAGAGAGAAGAAGAAAGCATCCTCTATAAATAAATATGATAATGATTTACTAAATAAATGAAAGATATATCTTGTTTTTCTTTACTTCTTTCTTTTCTCTTTTTGTATATATAAAAGATTGTGATATCTCCTGAACAGTAAAATGCTATTTATAGAGTGAATGCTTAACCAATGATATTTATCAAGGTAAGGATGAAGACGATGATGTTCTTTTCAATGTTTCTCCAACTTTAATTTAAACTTAATGAAATTAATTAATGTCAATATTATAGTATATTTTACTTTTGTTATTATCGAATTATATACATTTGTATATATATATATAATAGCTTAAACTTATAAATATAGTAAAATCTTCCCCCTTTTTTTTGGTTTACGTTTACACTTATATTAATTGTTATCACTATTACTATTTAATTATTTTTTGGTTTCTATTCCAAGTTCAGTTACTTTAGATATAATTACGGCTCACCACGATTCTTTTACTATATAATTAGCTTTATAATAGCATCTGCACTGAAGTACTTTCCTTATGAATTATATATTATTACGTCAGTCAGTCATTAATATCCATAGAGTATTCATTTCATGTACTTATTTCTTATCTAGTTTCCAGATTACAGCCTACTCCCCTTGTTTTAGTATAATGGTTTTGTGTATAATAAGTATTCAGCAATAACGAGATGTTTAAAATGTATTATTTTTATCAAATCATAATAACAATTCCAATAGCATTGGACAGTGAAACTACTATCGCATGTTATTTTTTGCTCAAATTGTAAATATAAACAATGTGGCTCGAGGAGATAACGCTGGTGAATGTTGCTTTGACCAAGTAAAATTCCAGTATATATAAAACAAGTAGTAAATAGAGTAAAACGAAAGAACAATTAGCTTATTCAATTTCAATCATACTGTTTATTTCAAGGAATTGAGAAAAAATTACAAATTATATATAATAATACCTACTGAATCCATCTCTGTCATATTGGTACATTATCTCTATTACTTTATATTGTGTTATTCTTCAATGTGATGTAAGATACCGCTAAGAACAGTGCTACATGGCTACGTATCTCATTATTTGTTCATTTACTAAAAATATACTTTCTGTTATATGATACACTATCTGTTCTCAATAATTCTCCTTGTTTTTCTCAATTATTATCATATTAATATTTTCTCAAATATTATTTTTTTCTCATTAATTTGTAATTTTTTACACAATAACAACCAATGAGGATATTAATACTTACAGAATCATTATCCTACTGATTAGTTCAGCGATAACTGGCCAGAGTGGAGGGATCGATTGTTTAATTGACCTAGGTGACTAAAGCAATAGACAATGACACCAACAAGGTGGAATAGATCCATTGAATTATTTAAAATCTAAAGTATTTAAAGTTACTCTAATAAATTTAGATGCTATAGTTTATATGATAACTTGCTCGTTTTATTAAAATGAAAGCGGCTTGCACCATCTTAAATAAAGCATAAGGTGGTCTTATTACATGACAATTAAAGTTGATGCTAAATAGGATCCATTTAGATGCTTAAGTATACGCCCTTGTGTTACTATCCATTGAGTTAGATCATGAACTTAATCCCTTTTAGCCCTGCCACCTTAGTCTCCCTTTTTACTCAATTTCCTTCTCATCAACCTTTTCTCAATAATTTGAAACTTTTTAAAAAAGACAGTATGACAAAATTAACGTTTTACGATCAATTATTTTGTCGTTTCTCGGATCAATTAAAACATGACGCAAAAGTAAATTGACCGTAAACTATTAGTATACTGTTTTTCAGTATTATGAATATAGTAAATCGTTCAATTTTAAAGAAATAAGCACTTATATACACTTCTATTGTCATTGCAAAGTGGCAACTCTTCGTGAACCAGGTTTTTGTCAAGTAGATTATATCATAATAGACTAATGTCACGACAATGAATGACAGTTTGTACTACAATCATGAGAATTCAAAAATCAACAAGGACCTGTTCATTGGACTTATTGTGAATGAAAGAAACAAAAGTAGAGAATATACGGATTTGGAAAAATGCCTCATAAATAGTAGAATTGTGTACCTGAATAGCTGATATATTCTTCTTTGATCTATACATATACCTTTTACATATTTGTCTAAAGGTATTTGCAAAAAAAAAAAAATGCACATCGCCCAAGATCAACTGCGTCAATTGGATAAGCATCAATTTCCCCCAATGCAGGATCGCTCAAACAGCTAAGCCAATAAAACAATCCTAATTGTGACTCGCTTCAATATCAATGACGTCACCAAAGAACAAATTTTTTTTAATTTGATAGCTGATTCTGCATCCTCTGTTGAACCTTCCCATTTTTTATCCGTTCGTCAGTAAGTAGTAGCTTGACAGCCATGGCACCCGAAACTAACCTTAATTGTTATTCACTAAACCACAAAAAGTCATGCCACCAAAGAAGGCAGTTAAGGAAGAAAAGCCCATGCTTGGTCGTCCCTCCAACAATTTGAAGATTGGTGTTGTCGGCCTTCCCAATGTCGGTAAGTCCACTTTCTTCAACGCTCTTACCAACGCATCTGCTGCCGCTGAAAACTATC
Source organism: Backusella circina FSU 941 (assembly GCA_025399235.1). Classification (NCBI taxonomy): domain Eukaryota; kingdom Fungi; phylum Mucoromycota; class Mucoromycetes; order Mucorales; family Backusellaceae; genus Backusella; species Backusella circina. The sequence goes on from MU622292.1 coordinate 94,552, forward strand.
CTTTCTGTACTATTGGTAAGTAAGAACAAAAAAAAAAAATTGGCCTTTTTTTTTCAAAAACAGACATATGAGGGGAAGAGAACAAAAGGACGACATTATTTATATTTGGAGGACTAATATCATGATGATTAGATCCTGAGGAATCCCGTGTTGCCGTTCCCGATCCTCGTTTCGATTGGTTGTGCAAGCACTACAAGCCTGCTAAGGAAATCCCTGCTTTCGTAAGTCGCTGATAAAGAAGCATACATATGAAAGGAAAATAAGGGAAAAGGCATTGAACCTTTATTTTATTTTATTTTTTAGTTGACCGTTATTGATATTGCCGGTCTTGTTAAGGGTGCTGCTTCCGGTGCTGGTTTGGGTAACGCTTTCTTGTCTCACATCAAGGCTGTCGATGCCATTTTCCACGTTGTCCGTGCTTTTGATGAAGCCGATGTCATTCACGTTGAAGGAGAGTTGGATCCTCTTCGTGATATGGAAATCATTCGTGAGGAATTGCGTTTGAAGGATGAGGAGTTCCTTACCAAACAAGCTACCGAATTGGCCAACGTTGTTCGTCGTGTTGGTAACGGTGGTAATGCTGCTGATAAGGCCAAGAAAGAAGAATCTGCCATCGTCGACAAGGTCCTTGAGTTTGTTAAGGAAGGTAAGGATGTCCGTCATGGAACTTGGACCAACAAGGAAATCGAAGTTATCAACGGTCTTCACCTTATCACCGCCAAACCTGTCATCTATCTTGCCAACTTGAGTGAAAGAGACTATTTGCGCAAGAAGAACAAGTGGCTTCCCAAGATTAAGGCCTGGATCGATGAAAACTCTGCTGGTGATCCCATGATCCCTTACTCTGGTGCCTACGAATACCGTCTTGCTCTTGCCGAGCCCGAAGAGAAGGAAACTATCGTCAAGGAATCTGGTGCTCCCTCTGTCATGCCCAAGATCATTGTCATGGGTTATAAAGCTCTTCAGTTGATCTACTACTTCACTGGTGGTCCTGATGAAGTTAGAGCCTGGACCATTCGCAAGAATACTAAGGCTCCCGGTGCCGCTGGTGTTATTCACACTGATTTCGAACGCGGTTTCATTATGGCTGAAGTAATGAAGTACGAGGACTTGCATGAGTTGGGTTCTGACAGTGCTGTCAAGTCTAACGGTAAATACAATCAAAAGGGTAAGGAATATGTTGTTGAAGATGGTGATATTATCTACTTCAAGTTCAACGTTACTGCTCCCGCCAAGAAGAAATAAATTTTTTTATAATAGCTTGTTTTATATCAGCATTCCATATCCATAAATCATTACTTTTATTTTTGTTATTTCATTTTTAAGTTTGATAGAGTAATCAATGAAGTGCTTATGCTCTGCACTTAATTTAAAATGAAAAATAGAGGGCCATTGGGGAGAAGAAAGGAAGGAGGGGGTGTCGAAAAAAAAATTAAAAATAAGCAATGGGTCTATTTACTACGCAGTTTTAGTTTTCGCTCTTTTTGTACAAATCAGTTTGATATAGCTGATGGTACGCATTATCGTATATCCAGCCACAGCCATAGAAGTTGAGACAACCAGAATGAATATTACATAAATATCAATCTTATGCGCCTTGATAAAAGACATTCTGCGCGAGGCCTCATAGCGATGGGGTATTTTACCATCTACACTGGAGAAGGCCACCTCTTCAAGAATGGCTGCACCTAATCGTGGACCATCACGCGCGTGTATCTGTACTAGAGCCTGTATGCGCTTTACATTCTCTCCCACTACTCCAGTTTTATCGACCAGCAACTCTTTCATCATATTTGCATTTTGTGACACGCCAGCATCGAGGCGAATAACACCACCCACGTTAGCTCTCTCCATGGTTTTTGCATTTCCGGGCTGATCTCCAAAGAAAGGAAATAAGGCCATACGCTTTCCAGCATAAAGTGATTCAGAGATGGAACCTAAACCACCATGAGACACAAACAGTTGAGTAGATGGATGAAGAAGTACAGCGGTCTGGGGAACCCATTTTTCGAACCAAATTTGTGGATGTTTTCTTTCAAAGAAATTTTTGACAATATAGGTAGTATTTGAAGTTGTTGTGACTTCTTGTGGAAAATCTTCTATAGGACTCGCAGTGGACCATAAAATACCATCAGTCTCACCGGATTCAAGCACCTCAAGAAGACTCGCTAAAATAAGACTGTTTGCCTTTAAAGTTGCACGAGCATGCTGTCCGAAGGCAATATAGATAACACGTAAGTGATTGCCGAGGAATTCCGTCAAGTCTTCATTTAAAGGAGCATAGGTCTTTGGAATGATGATACCAACATGTTCTACCAGGGGGTCGGATCGTCGAGGAGGTGTAATACCATAGAAGTTGTTGACAAGTTTAATGCTATCTGCCCACGATTCAGTAATATCGGACTTTGGTACGATCCCCATGGCCCTCTTTATTGAACGATAATCACTCCAGAATTTTCGGGTTCCAAGATAAACTCTAAACGGCTTGACAAACTCAATCAAAAAGCGATCGTAGATGGAGAGAAACTCGGAGGTAAAATCACTCACATCGCTTTGATGATTATAAATATGACTTGCTGCTGAAGCTGTAAAAGATAAAATGGGTTGTATACATTTTAATTCTTCTTTTTCTGGATCCTCTCCCATTCTGCTTCGCACCTTTTTTTCTTGCTTTTTCTTGTATATCAACTTACCTTTACTAATTTCATTAGCCATGGTGACAATAAAAGGTTTTTTCAAATATCTGGCTACATCAGGACATACATCAAGAAAGTGATCACATAACATCACGTCTACTTGTCTTTCTTTTACGAAATCAACCAATTTAATGAAATCTATATATCGGTATGAGTTTTCCTCCTTTTTTTAATTCCATCAATACAATACAATCAAACAAAACATTGCCTTTTTCCCATCTTCGAGACAACATATCATAGACAAAGTATCTTGCAGGAATGTGATTTGCTTCATTAATATGTTTAAATCTTGGGTTTTCAGGTACTTCTGTTGCAGGTCCAAAAGAGATGGTTTGGATTCGAGGAAAAGGCTTTCCAAATCGAACACCCTCATCCTTTTTGGTGTATATATAACTTAGAAAAAAAAATCTTCCCGTAGACTATCTCCCCCCCCCCCTTCCTTTTACTTACTGTTGCAAGAAATGTAACATTGTGACCGCGGTTAATCGTTTCATCAAGTATTGTAAGGACCCAATTATGATGAGAGGAGCCCCCAAAACCACCAACAAACAAGAAACTTTTAGGTTCCAAATAGGTTTCGAGTAATGGTAGTCGATCTTCATCTAGACCCAGAGATACCTTTAAAAAAAGTAGGCTGATGATTATCAGCAGATATCTTGATATATTCATTTTATTTTTAAGATAAAAATCCAACAAAGAGGAAAAAGAAAGAAGTGTGTGTGTTTTTTTATACCGACATCGTTATTAACCTCTTTTTTTTTTAATTTAACAGTCAACTGATACACCAGTTAAAGAATAGTATGCATAATGCAGCAGCAATATATATATCTATACGGTTCTCCTTTATGCAAATGAAGTATTAACAAAAAAAAAAAGTAGAATCATGATTGATGTTGATCCATGCTTGGAAAGGAGAGCATGTGCTGAGTATACATGCGCCGGATATGGAAATATTCTGGACCGATGTCTCTCGCATGTGATATGATAAAACGATGAAGCTGGCCAGAAAAATAAAATCCCCTTATCAGGGGCTATTAAATGGAAATACCTTTTTTTTTGAATGGCAACGACAAAGCATTGTTCTAATATAGAGAGACTTCTAGTTATGAACAATATGTTAAATTATTTTTTCTTTAAAAAAAAAAAGACAATAAGAACTCTGCACAAGATAAAAAACTGGACTAACAAAGTTTAGAACTTTACATAATGCGTAGAAAAAAAACCAAAACATTTGCTTCTTATTTTTAGATAGCCGCTTTTTTTTTTTTAAAAAAAAACAAGCTGATTGCAATGCCTATCATTGATATTATTTGTAGATAAGAAAGCTTAATTTTTTACAAAAAGCTAAATTTCTTGGGAGCACCGACATTGATTGTATTGATATCCATTTTTTGAGTGGATATATCTGGGAGGTTTTTTTTTACTCACAGGCTTATGCAAAAATGAAATGATGCATGTTTAAAAAAAAACAAGTTTTTTTTCCTGTTGTGAAAAAAAAAAAATGATGAGAGAAGACATATTGATCCATGTTGGATTACTAATACATTCACTATTTTACATGTTCTTGTAATAAAATATCTTTATCTTATCAGATTTTTCTAAATTCAATAATAATAATATTAAAAAAAAAGAAATATCAAAAACCAATTTATTTTAAACACCAACAATAGCCATTCTTTTTCTTCCATTTGTTGATAATCCTTTTTGTTTTTTAGGATTTGCTATAGTTACGCCAATCTCATCACATTTACTCAGTGCCAAGCTTAAACGCACTGCCATTCTGTATTCAAAAGTGTATTTTGTACAGGAGAGTGCCATTTCCCATAGCTTTCTACTCTTGGCATAATTACCAAGTCCCCAGCTCGTCACTCCCGCTTCTATTTTTTTTTAAAAAAAAAAACCTCCCGCATTAATGTTGACAAATAAAACGCGACAAATATGTAAGGAAATATTTACCCCAATAAGTAAATGGAAGCACCCATGTTTCAGATTTAATCTGTTTCTTATGATCCATGATCCAATTTACATGCGCAATACTCTCATTATGACGTTTTAGGGCATTCAACACAGACGCCTTGATCAATAACAAAATCGATCTCTGGTCATAATAATCTGGCGGCGTTGTAGAGGGCGCAAGCTCCTTGAGTCGAATGTTATATTCGAGCTTCTCCCTCTCATAAATCCTCTCCAATGTGATCTGTACAAGCGATAAGGTCTGCTCGAGCGCTCCCTTTTCCATCTGCTCAAAGGCGTTCCACACTAGGAGTATCTCAAGACCCGGTAAACTAAACTCGATATCCTGGTACCCACTCCGCTGAAAGAACTCGACCTTTTCCTGGACATAGGCGTCAATATAGGAAGATTTTTTCACCAGGGGTGTCACCTCCGCAAAGGCCAAAATGCTCTCTGTACGCTGGCCTAGCATATCTTTACATGCAGCAATAAAGTACTGGCAAAAGGCCGGTGACCAGTAATACCGATCTCTGCTCAGCTTTTCAAAATAGGTGGCGGCCGATGCCCAATCGAGTTGAAGTGCGTAGTTGAAACCCATCTCATAATCGGCCATTTGGTGCATTGCCATTTCGGCCCATTCACCTTTACTGGATTCGGCGGCAAAGGTGAAGGATTGTGTGGAGAGTGGGATGTTGCGTGCCACGCGAGAGATGCGTGCGGCATAAAATAGAAAGAAGCATGAACTGGGATGGTTACGTTGGGCATCTATGAGACACTCGACAGCTGGTCCGATCATCTCCTTTGCGTAGATTTGAGGAACAAAGGAGGATAAAATCGAATAATATGTAAGTAACCTTGTTGATAAAAAAAAATAAAAAGCAAAACATAGCTTTTATTAGTAATGAAAACAATAATAATATATATCTATGACTTACATTAACGCCGCAAGTGGTGATCTTATACCGCGGCCTTCCAGACATAGTTTTAAAAGTGCAAATCCCAAATTTTTATCACTTTTGAACCCCAAAGTGGAGAGTATTTTTAAAATCTTGGGTGGTAGAGAAGAAAGCAATAGATGAACAGTGCCAATGCCAAATTGTATAGCGGATACAGTATCACGATCCATATACTTTGTATATTCCTGTCCCATTCTTTTATATTCTTGCCATACAATAGTATAGCTACTATATGCTGTAAGAAGGGGGTTATAAGTAACATATATATATGTATCCACACACACACACACACACTCTCTCTCTCTCTCTCTCTCTCTCTCTCTCTCTCTCTCGTTTTTCTTTTTACCTTTTTTCAAATTGAGTCCACATTTCAAATAACCCACCACACTCTCTTGTGTCATCTGAAGCATCCCTATTAGCAAACAGCACTCTGCCCTAATGACATTGGCACGAAGCACGCCGTTTGGAATAAATGTAGGCGACATACTCTTACCATCAGAGCCTCTGTGTATCTCCGAAGAGGGCGGGTTTAAAGGAAGTCCAGTTGTATTGGGTGAAACGAGGGAGGTAAAATAACTAGAGATGGAGGAGGTTCTCATTGCTGGTTTCTTTGCAGTAGAGTAATCGATTTGATATTTTGCGATATTGTAGGCTGATGTCAATGTATCCACGGCGACTTGCATGTCATCTTGATTAAAAGTCTATATATAAAAAAGGGTTGGAAATTGATAGAAAAAATAATAATTTGATATCTCGTTTTTTTTTTACCATGATTGCTTTTATAAATGTCATGGCACCTAATCCAAGTGCATATAATGGATCACTTATAGGAGAATGAAATTATGGTTAATAGAAAATCTCCTTTATGCTCCTAAACAGTGTTTATGTATTTTCTTGAAAGAAAGAAGGAGAGAAGGGTAAAGCCATACCTATTTGATTTTGTTTGGAAAATTGTTTTTGCCTTTAAAAATTTATTATCAAATAAACAACGCATGCCTTTACGAACAGGTTCATCTACAAGAAGATGGAAATGTTATGATGGTTTTAAAATAAAAAAGAGTTTGAGATTCATAACATTTTTTACCAGCTTCTTCTTGTTCACGAGGACCTAGATTATTCGCACTCACGTTTTTCAAATCTATATTTGTAGCATCTGCTATACTGGTATTGTTCATATCAATGGATGTTTCCATCGAGTAGTCTATTTCTTGACTCTCCCGCCTAAACGAGTCACTTGTTTTATTACCAGCGGTAGGTATCATACTCTCTGATTTCGAATGAAGTTCTTGGGCAACCATGTCTCTTATTACGCTTTCCATGGCGGGTAGAATGGCACCTAGACAGTCTCGATCATCTGCACTGTGGCGATAGTAGTTATCCATACTGGATGGTGATAGGACTTGGTAAGGAATGGTACTGTTATCGTCGTCATTATCAGATTCGAGTGAAAGGGAACTCATCTCGTCTTCGTCATCCTGTATAGGTCCACAGTATACTGCGGTATCTTTTACATTTTTCTTTTTAGAACCGTCTTGTTCTTCTTTTTTTTTGTTGATGGAAGATGGATCAATACCAAGATCTTGATCGATAAAGTCATCGTGGGTGCCGTTTAAGGAAGTTGTAACCCAAGGACCTTCTTGCTCTCCAATTTGATCAACCGATGATGCATCCTGTTTTTCTATATTATCGATGGTAATATCATCAAGATTCTCTGCCGAATAGATGTCGTCTAAAGAAGCCCTCTTACTGCTACTGTCATGATATGAGTCTGATGACCATATTATTGTATTTATTTCACTCATTTTTATATGAAATGTTATATGTCTTTTTTTTTTTTTTTTTTTTGCAAAAAGTTGATTTAGATTAAGTATATAACGTATTAAGATAAGAAAGAGAAGCAAGATGAAATAAATAATTAAATAACAATACTAATAATAAAACCATGAAATATAGTTTGAAGATCATAATATATACTTTCTCGGATACTACCACCCCCTTTTTATCATTTTATGTCAAGTTAAATAGTCTCCTTGTTGAAAACCATTTTCTCCTTGCTTTGTGAAAAAGAAAACAGAAATTACATTCATTAGAATAAATATGAGTCAAATACTCAGTTGATATGAAGAAAGTCATCTTATTACTTGCCAAAATAGATGTACTTTAATATATTCCTTTGTATATATATATTTATTTTAGAAGTAAAAAAAGGATCAGCATAAAATATCAGAAGGAGAATATTAACACAGACACTAACATTGTTGAAAACGGTTAGTTTTTTTTTTTTTTTTTTTTTAAATAAATAACGCACACACACACATTTAAAACCAATTCAAAGTTTGAATATTTTACATGAGTTATAGTAAATAAATAAAAGTGTATTTCATTATTTACTATTTCAACGATAAAGAAGACTAAAAAGTCTCATTTCAGGTAATTTCCGCTGATTTTATTTATAAAGGTAACAAAAGAAATGAATTTTAGTATAATCTAGAATATATATATTGAAAATGGAAGGTCTACAAAAGATAAAAGCATACGATCGAAAATTTTAATACAGAAAAAAAAAAAAATGGCGATATGTAGATATTCTCTCTCGTTTTAGAAACAACAACAACAAAAAAAAAAAACTCATGTTTCCTAAAGTCTAGGCCTTGGATCATTTTATAAAAATAGGCAATTGAAGTGTCTCGCTCTTTCCTGTTATTTGGAATGATGTTATAAATATAAGCCTTTTTTGTTTATGTTTGTCATATCTACTCTCTCTATATAAAAGGACACTTTTTACCCTCATCTTTCTACATCAAACAATAAAATAAAGATGCATAAATAGATCACATCTTTTTGACGATGACAACAAAAAGTAACGAGGATGATGCATGCTTTATCTAATTTTTATATAAAAAACAAGGAGTCATCTCGCCCCCTTTTTTGTTACTTTGAAAAGGGAGAAGATCCAATTAATCCCTAACAATAAAATGAAAACGACGACGGAATGAATTAAATTCAAAAAATCACCATTGATCCGAAAAAGACGAATAATAAACTTTTGTGACAATCCGAAAAAAGACCGAGTAAACAAAAGAAACAAAAAGGTATTTTACCCAGACGATTAAAACTTGTTGCATATAAAAATAAACCGCATTCCTTTCGCTACAAAAAAGAATAGCAACAAAAGAAGTATAAATAACACACCATAAAATATGAAAACAAAAAGAGAGAATATTTTTAATCATGTTGAGCAACATTATCATTCTATCAACTATCGCCGTTTTATCCGTATATGGTTTTGAAACAACACAGTACGGTAGAAGGGGAACTGCACGTATCATGAAGGGTGTTTTTGTTGAAGAGGAAGCGAGCAGCAGTATGATGAATAATGAGAATGCAAAACGAGATCGTGTGACATGGTTTATATATATGTTATTCATTATCATTGAACAAAAAAAAACTAAAAAAAAAAAATGATTTTAATCCAGGTACACAGGTCGAGATTTAAAAAATGCAGCTTGTTATGATCGTAATGGATTACCACCTTATCATGCCCAAGCAGACCATTTAGTAGGAGCCATGGTAACGTGTTCATTTATATTATTGTCATCATCATTATTATAATAACACATAAAAAAAGGCGATGTATGATTTTGAGGAATGCTATCAATGTATGAGACTCACAAACAATGATCATCCATGGATGCAAATAACAGTGAAGATTGTAGATAAATGTGAGGCTTGTGAAATAGGTAAGACATGGTCATCACAAAAAAAGAGAGAGGATCTTTAAATAAGTTAAATTTTTTGTATGGTTTATGATTAAAAAGGAAATGCGATTGATTTAACCCCTGGCGCTTTTGAAAAGTTATCACTTGAAGGAGATCTTGATATTGGTGTACTTGATATTAGCTTTTACCCTGTACGCTGTCCATACAGTGCTTTAATACCAAATCTACCCATGCATTGATAAATTGATAATAATCATAATAATAATAAAAGCTGAGAATAGATAAAATAAAAGTAATCAGTCGATTGTGGTACGATCTAATTCGCAAGTTGAAACCATAGATCTTTTGATAATAAAAACAATCTCCGAAACTCAAATGGTAAGAGATAATCAAAATGTTTGCAAAAGAGTGAGAAAATTCTTTTTTTTCATTATTTGATATCATTATGATTGGTTGGAATAATAATAATATAAAAGACAGATATATATATAATATTTGTACAAAGTAAAACAGTTGAGAGAGAGAGAGAGAGAGAGAGAGAGAGAGAGAGGGGGTGAATATGCAAAAGAAAAAACAAAGAAATTGAGGATATATAAAGAAACAAGTTTATTGACGACCGCAAGCCAAAGAATCTAATGACAAAATAGCCTCTGCCTTTGATGCCAAATTGGTTATTGATTGGGTGAGTAAAGACAATGCATGAGCCTGTTCTGGTCTCACTTGTCTTCTCAAATGTTCCAACCGGTCTAAAGCCATATCAAAGTCAGCCAATTCATAAGTCTGCTCTGATTGTTGTTGCTGCTTGTTTGAAATAACAGGTGATGTTTGATTGATGAGAGGGGGTGGTGATGGATGATGTTGATGTTTTAATGAGTTGTTATTATTGTTTTGATACATAAGTGGGGGTAATGTCAGAGGAGGTAATGAACCACTTGCCAATGATGAGGTGGTAGACACAGGTGATTCCTTGCGGTTGAAGAGTGATTCCAATTTAAACGATTGTCGTTCCGAAGAGATGGGTGGGAGAAATGATGATTTATTGTTGTTATTATTGCTATTGTTGCTGTTATCTTCTGGAAATCGATTGTGTACGTGGAAAGGAGGGGTCGGAGAAGTATAAAGACGTTCTGATGATGTTTCAGTGGAAGAGTAAGGAGAAGTATGACTCATCGCAGATGGTTGATGTTGTTGATGATGGATAGTGGGTGAAGTGCTTGCCAAGGAAGAGATACTTGTAGCTGGCGGAGAACACATCATTGGAGGAGAATGTGTTGCTGGAGGTGTCACTGGCGGAATAAACATGGTTCTTTCCAATGGCACAGAAGCACCACTATTTATATTACTAATGTAGTTACTATGATGTCCAGTAGAGGTATTATTATTAATCTTATTGTTATTGCTGGTTGCAGCAACAGTAGTGGTAGTAGTAGTAGTAGTGTTAGGGGCGGAAATAGCGGTAGTGGTATGATTAGTAATACTATTATTATTTGATAAATCTCTAGCAGTTGAAGCATAGTCCTCGATTTCTGGCACAGACTTCTGAATATTTTCCCGTTTAATATGCTTTGGTGATTTACTAGGTCTCTTCTCTGTATCATCCTCATCTACTTCCTCATCACTAGAACCCTGTGCAACAATAATACGCTTTCTACGTTTGATGACGCTACGTTTCATGCTTACAGGACGATGAACATTGTGCAGTTTGTAGTAGAGACCGCAGGCGTTACAAATAGTATTGCCTTGGTCATCACGTCTCCAGAGTGGAGTTGTTGTTGTTCTACAGTTTGCACAGATCAAGGCTTGGCGGTTCACCTGATGCTGGTTATAAGCAGGACATCCGGCACATGACGATGAACCACCTGTTCCATTGCATTGCCCACCCCCTGGACATGTCCCGCCACCGCAGTCATTGGTTTTTTCAGGATGAGTGCTATTATTAGCATCGACGGTAGTGGCAGAAACAGCAGGAGCCTTCTTTTGAGCGGTTCTTTTGAGTGTGGGTGGTCTAAGTGTGTTACGAGCCTTCAAGTAAAGACCACAGGCATTGCAGATAGTCTCGCCGTTGGGTCCTCTACGCCAAAGAGGAGTGGTGGTTGTACCACAGTTGGCACATTCCGTAGCTGATACTGCTTCCATTTTCTTTCCATTGTGTAGGTTTACTTTGCTTATTTCTGCTTTTAGGCTTGAAGAAGAAGAGGAAGGTGTTATCGTTTCCATCATTGATAATAAAATAAAATGTTTTTTTTTTTGTGTGCGAAAAAGTAATAAAAAAAGAAAAAAAAAAGATAAAAATAAAAAAGAATAAATCTGATAATAAAAAGTAAACGAGATGGATCAAATTTAAACTCAGTTTATCTCAATCTCTTTCTCATTTCGATGACAACAAATTGTTTTTTGTCGGGAATTTTAATTATTTTTTGTTATCAAAGATCTATTCAAAAATAGTGTGTGCAGATCAAAAGCAGAAATACAAAATGGAAACACTTTAATTATCTTACTTTAGACGGAGCAGTCTTGCGTGCTATTAAATCACAGCCTTTTAACCTATTCTTATTGAACGTTACACAAATCAACAAGAATCAGTCCAATTATATTTGTTGATTTGTTCTTGTGGGAAAAAAAAGGGTAAATTTATACTAAAACAACAGGTTAATTCTTTCTGATTAAAAAAAAAAAAGCTTTCCACTTTTCTTTCATCATCATGATAAATATGCTGAAGAGAATACTGAAAATATAGTCTCATTATTATTATCAACATCATCGCCAATCAGATTTGTTCGATAGGAAGAAGAAAAATCGAACTCGAAAAGCTTCTTTGGGGGAATAACCCCAATTATGATATTGTACTAAAAAATTGCGCATTTCTAAAATAAAAAACGGTATATTTTCACAAAAGTTTATAATACAAAATATACAAAAAACGCGAATTTCACCACGCAAAGCTTTACTTTCAAAGTGCGTGATTTTTTATTTTTTGAAATGCGCGATTTATTAATTTGGATGCACGCAATCAAATAGTGGAAATGGTGTATTTACCAAAACCAAAGAGAAGAAGAGCATGTATATCAATATTAGTTTATATCACCTGCATATTTTTTACTTTGCCCATCAAAATATTTGTAATTTCTACAATTTATCACGAGCATTGTAATCCAAAAATGAAGATAAACAAAACAACCGCCTGCTTCACCCCCAAAATATAAACATGATTTTCCTTTTATTAAACTCTCTCTCCAAGTAAATCCATTTTACTACCTTTGTAAATCCATTTAATTTATAATAAATTTAATTAAAAAATATATGTTATATATCTTTTTATTATTATATTAAAAAAAAAAAAAAAAGGGATAAAAAAAGAAAGGGATATAGAAAACGTACCAAGATAGTAACGCGGTCCGTTACTACTTACCATCCAACCCTCATCCACTACGAATACTGGTAACATCATATTATTTTAAAAATATACCCAAAATAAGCACCAGTAAATATTTCCAAACAAAATGGTAAAAAATCACATATTTTTACCTCGTTGTTCTGGGTTTCTTTCAATCAGCATTCTTCTGCAGATGCACTATTCCGGAAACTAAAAGGGTTCTTCATTCTTTTTTTTCTTACAAAAAAAGCGTGTTCTCTCTGTACATGAGTCGAGTCTGCTAATCCCAAACCTGATGTTGATACGCGACAAGGTAGGATGGATGCATTTCGTCTCTCTCGTCATTTTGATTGTCTGAATACAACAACATCCGAATTAAATTTCTGTTAATGGTGATATCATCCGTGAGTTTTTTATTATTGATATTAAAAAGGAGGAGGAGACTATCTATTTTTTATGTTAACCTGCTGTTAAGAAATTGACAAACCTGCTAATTCCATCTTCACGCCTTTTATAGCATCTACTACTTTTATAACAAAAACAAAAAACATAAATGAAACCTAAAAGAAAGAAAGAAGAAAGAGAAAGCGTTTTAAAAGCCTTTTTCTTTTACATGACGCGCGTATTATTTAATAAATCGATAAAAAAGCATGAAATGCATCTTAGCAAATGTACGTCGGAGTTTTTTTGTGTGTGATACACAAGTAGCAGCTGTCTTTGGATTGATTACACAAAGCAATAGATTGTAATCAGATCTTTTAGATAAACTACACACGGTAAAATATTTGACCTTTTTTTATATTTGAATTGACTTATTTAAGGTTTTAAATGTATACAAACTTCCCAAGGAAGAAGCTCAAAACGACCCGGAGTGACCTATTTAGCCGCTATCAGATCCTTAAAATACAACTCCGTTGTTGCTGTCTATTAAACTGACATCGTCATTTTCTTTTTTTTTTTTTTTATTAGTGTAAAAATGGTATATATTGCGTTTTCATTATGTAAATCAGGGAGAGGGGGGATTCAATGTCAATAAGGGTTTTTTTTTTGCATCACAAAATAACAAAAAGGCGCGTTAACATTATTAAAAAAAAAATCATTAAAATACCATTTTTCTTTTTAAAAATGAAAATACCTTTTTGCAAAAAAGATTGGGGACTCCCCTTTTATTAAATAAATGATATTAAAAATTATGATCTCTCTCGCTCCATCTCCTCTTTACTAGTGCATAAAAAAAGAAAAAGCAATAAAACCCTCTCTCATTTATGACTTAGTTAGCTTAGATACAATTACAACAAAGAAAAGACAACATCACTAAGATAGATAAAGATGAATAAAGTACCTTCTTCTTTTTTCTTCTTCTCAAAAGCTATTGTGAATATATACCAATACACTAAAACTAAAAATAGACAAAAGAAAAAAAAGAAAGCATTGATCCCTTCTTTTTAGATTTACAGTCTAGAGGGAAACATCCATTTCTACAACCCACTTATACTTAAAAAAATAGAAATCATGTGATAGACTTGTCCACTCCCAGGAATAGATGCATCTACACAACAACATGCCCTTCAATATGAGGAGTAAAAAAAAAAAAAAAAAAGAGAGAGAGAAAGAGTCGGAGAGGGAGGAGGCAAAGAAAGTTAAAGAGGTGGCGAAAAAGGAGAGGATTTTTTTTCAAAAAGAATATATATATTTAAAAAATTATCCATTTTTTTAAAAGAGATACAACCTTCTTCCTGTTCAACAATTTATAGAAAAAAAAAAAAAAAGAAAATGACATTTAAAAAATATACAACCTTGGTTCCTCCTAAAGTTGAAACTCCGTCATCTCTGCTCGTTTAAATATATACGTATAATTAAAGATAGAAAAAAAAAAAAAAAAAAAAAACAGGTTCTTACCTTGCTTGTTTTTTTTTTTCTCTCCAAAAACTAAACAAAACCTCTCCCTTTCTGTAGTGGAAAGTCTCCACAACACCACACAGCAAGCCGTCCACTCTCACAGCTCCGAAACCCAAGCAACCATCCAGTACATCCCCATCGAATGGCACCGTCATATCCACGAAGCCACCGACGACATGATGGACGACATCACCATGACCTCCATCCCTCACCTGCGTATGGTCAACAATGATTATCTCGCTGATGCCTTCTTTTACCTCGCAGAGGATCGACACAGGGCCATTGTCAAACATGTGACTGCCACCTTCAATAGTGCCTACCGTGCGTTTCGATCAGAGAACCCTCATTTTGGTGGCAAGATCGCCATCCTGGCCTATTCTCTGGGAGGGATTATCACATGGGATATTCTGAGCACCCAAAAGGACACACCTACGCTGGACTTTAAGCCGGATTTCTTGTTTACGTTGGGGTCTCCATTGAGTGCCTTTCTGACGGTACGGAATCAGAGTCCAGAGACATATCATCCGGATGAAAGTATTGTATTTGAAAATATTTTTCACCCTTATGATCCCTTGGTAAGCAACAAAACTTGCTTTTTTTTTTTTTTTTTTTTTTTTACTCCTATTTGTCTCAAGAAACCCACTCTTTTAAATTAGGCATATCGTTTTGAACCCTTACTAAAATCAGATTACAAACATAAACCTGCCGTCATG
This sequence comes from Backusella circina FSU 941, assembly GCA_025399235.1. Taxonomy (NCBI): domain Eukaryota; kingdom Fungi; phylum Mucoromycota; class Mucoromycetes; order Mucorales; family Backusellaceae; genus Backusella; species Backusella circina. The sequence goes on from MU622292.1 coordinate 109,861, forward strand.
GTCGACCGTTGCCACGAAGGCACCAGCACACTCCTCCAAAAGGTCATGGACTGGTACACGATGGCACTCCAAGACACCTGCAAGGGTACCTTTCTCTCTGCCTTCACCAATAATAACAACAAATCCAAAAAAAAGCGAGCACGAAGCAGTTATGATGAATCAGGGGATGCCAAAAGGAGACGGGTTGTCTTGAATGCCACTTGCACCAAGGGCACTAAAACAAAGTCTACGCAGATCCTAAAGAGACGCATTGATTACTGCCTACAACCAGATCGTATTTGGGATGCGATACCATACCTGGGGGGACTCTCTGCGCACTTCTCGTATTGGCAGCATAGTGATTTGCTTTGGCATATTGTCAAACGGATGGATGATGTCAAACCGGGACAAATAGAGTGTGTTATCAAGGCATGATTTTTAGATATGGAAAAAGTTATTTTTGCATTTGTCTGTAGATTTTTTTTTTTTGAATTATATATGTAAAAAAAAAAGAAAAAAGCAAAAAAACTTGCTTTTTTGTTATAGTAAAGCTTATCCTAATAAAAAAATAATAATCACACAATCTCTCTCTCTTTGTGATATGAAAGACGCTTTAGTTGGTATAGATGTTTTTGTTTTGTTTTTGTTTTATAAATGCCTTTTTTTTTTATTTTTTGGTTTTATTTTAAAAAAGAAAAATTACAAGTATATAAATATATGCAACAGCAAAAATATGATATGGGTTTAGTAAATAAGAAACTAGATAGTAAAAGTAGGTTTTAAAAAAAAATAAGGAGGAATTGAGTACAATGCATGATAATACAAGAAAAAAAAAAATATATGCTCTCTCTTTCTTTTTAATTATGATCCACCATCATCTCATCACCCATCATTGGATAACCCTCATAATAATGATAAGAACCTGACGAATTAGTTGACGTCGAGGAAGAAGAGGGTTGAAGACCAGGTAAAGACAAGGTGGGCTGAGGAGGTAAATGGGAGAGGGCTCTTGCCTTATTGGCCATGATGGAGTGGTCTTGATGGTAAGCGTCAGAGGCAGCGGCAAGGATCATGGGGTCCACAAATCCATTCTCAACGGTTGAGTGCGGCAATTCACCCAAGAGATGGCTCCAGTCCTGAAAGGAACCGGTGACTGCAAAGGATGGATTCATGCTGCTGCTATTACTATTACACATGGGGGAGGGACTCATGTTTTGGGAATTGAGATCTGTTGGAAAGTAATAGGTAGAGGCAGGATGGATAAAGTCGTTAGGTGTACCAAAATAAAAGGGGGGAGACGTGGTCGTGGTGGCATAATGCGATACATGATTATTCTCTGCATTATTATTATAATCCGCAGTGCTATGAGGAGAGACTTCCTTTTTTATGCTATGTTTGCTCTGTTTTGTAGCTCCCCGATGTTTGCCGGTATTTAAAGCGGGTGTACTGACATCTGTCGATGATGGTGGTGATTTTCTTTTTCCTGTATAAGTAGTTCCTTTCTCAGAGGCATTGGCAGCAGCGGCAGCTGCAGCCCTTCTTCCTCTTGCAGCCCTCTGTTCACCTCGGAGACGAAGCTGTGCGACAATGGAACGGGATTCCTGTAAATCCTTTTCCGTTTTGAGCATGCGCGTTGTCAGGGTACTACTTGATTTCTCGGCAGAGGTGTGGTCAGTCACATCAGCATTCGAAGCGCAGACGGTTCTCAAGAGCTGACGTTGTGATTCTAGATCTGTTTCAATTCTGCGGATCAGTGCCTCAAGCTGGGATAGATTGTCGATGAAGGGGTCCACATTGGTAGGTTGGGTGTTGCGGGATCGACGAGAGCTGGGATAGGCACAGAGGATGCCTGTTGATTGACAGCGAGTACAATTAGGATGGACACCATCACAACGTACCTGGGAAAGGAAGAAGAAAAGAGTTGTCAATGCCACGTTTCCAATAAATTAAAAAAAATTGACACTTTTATGTGTCTAGAAGAAGAATATGTGTCTGCTCCCTTTTTAATAAAATAATTCTATATACCTTTTTATGATGACAGCGATAGCATGCAATTGGTGCCCTTGGTCTCTTCATTGAAGGGTGCATACGTGTCATGGCGTGTCCATTTTCAGCTTGCTTTTTACTATTGCTGCTATTGCTAGGGTGGTACAATGTGTCCAAGTGCTGCTGTTTACTACTATTATTGGTCATCTTGTCAAAAGAGAGAGAGAGATAAAGTTTATAGAGATATATATAAAAAAGAAGTAAAGAAAGAAATAATAAACACATCTTCTTTATATATACTTTTTATTTTATTATTTTTATAATTATAATTATCATTGTCGTTATTATTATTTGCATGTGAGCAATTAAATTTAAGCTATTATTTTTTTTTTTTTTTTGTTATATCAAACCCCTTTTTTTCAATCACTCCTGAGACTTTCTCTCTCTCTCGTTGATGTTTGAATTATCGTAATTGACAAATCCTCTCTTTTTTTCTTATTCTTGTTGTTTGTTAAGCGTCTCTACTTAAATAATAATAAAAAAGAATCAATATTTTTAATTATTATTTATTATTTTCTTATTTTCTTATTTTCTTATTTTCTTATTATTCTTATAATTTATCATTATTCATCATAATAAAGTATGATATAATCAATCATAATTATAGTAAATCATAGAACAATGTAATGATGATACTAAATAGTCAACCCAACACAGTGTAATGGAATCAGCAAGAATAGAAAGCAAGAACGTGTGTTTACTAAAGGTCTTTTTTATATATTTTAGCTGTAATTGAAATATCATCTTTTTTTGTTTAATGATTCAACTCGTTGTTTGTTTTTATATTCTATTCTTACAAATAATCCAAATATAATACACAAAGAATATATACACAAAAGGAGAGAAAGAGAGGGTTCACTCTATTCTTCTTCTTCTTCTTCTTCGTAGTAATGATATCATTTACACATATTCTCTCTCTCATTTTAAAATGCATGATCTGCATCAATTCTATCTGGGTTAAGAGGGTTTATTTTGTTTTGTTTTTTTTATTTTTTATTTAAATAATAATAATAAAAGTATTATATATAACTACACAGATCAAAAGTTAAAAAAAAAGGGGGGTAATAAAGTGGTTGAGACATTAACAGGCACATCCACTTGAACTTTGTCCGTTTACACCAGCTTCACGCAAAAGATCAAGACGAGCATTTCCTCCGCTGGCACTGGCACCTCGATTACCATTTCTACTATTTGCAAGATAATCAAGTGGGATATTCTTGGCTTTTTGTTATAAAAATAAAGTCATGTGAGTTTATTTTTAAATGATACTGCTACTACGCACTTACCAATCTCTGTGAATACTTGGTCAACGTTGGTGGACTGTTTAGCACTTGTTTCAAAGAACAAGAGTCCGGCTTCAGAGGCATAAGCAGATGCTTCTTCTGTTGATACTTGTCGGCTGGATTCTTCTTCTCCTTGGTCTTCTTCTGCTTCAACCAGGTCGAGTTTGTTGCCAACAAGTGCAATCACAATTTGTGAATTGGCTTGGCGTTGCAATTCTTTCACCCAACCCTTGGCTTTCTCCAAGGTAGTCTATTACGTTATATTATATTAGATAAGCTCTCTTTTCTTCTTCTATTTATTATTACTTACAGCCTTTGTAATATCATACATTACAATGGCAGCTTGAGCATTTCTATAATACATGGGTGCAAGTGAGTGAAAGCGCTCCTGTCCTGCTGTATCCCAGATTTCAAATTTGATGGTACGATCATCGACATTACACTTTTGAGTCAAGAACGCGGCTATATTATATATAAATATAAAGGTATATACTTAATAGAATACAAATATATAAACTTACCTCCAATAGTAGGTTCTCTATTCTCAACATATTCACGGTTAACAAAGCGAATGACTAAACTTGACTTTCCAACAGCAGATTCACCTGTAAAACCATAATACTTAATATCTATCGATATACTACTCTCTCGACTTGTATGTATTACCTAATAACACCAGTTTAACTGGGAGTGCTTTGCTGCTGGTGGCGGGTGCTGCTGTGTTTTGAGGCGGAGTAGAAGACATATTATTATAAAATAACAAAGAGGGAAAAAATAAAGAAAATAAAAAGAAATGACCAAGAAAAAGAGAGAGTCTTTTTTTTTTTTTTTTTTTTTTTTTTAGCTTTTTCACAGCTGAACCAATAGATAAACGTCATTTTGTTTCACAAACAGTACATTTTAGGATATTCTCTCTCTCTTTTTATTTTTTCGCTTCTTTTTTCTTTTTCATTTTATACAAGATATGCCACTCATCACATTTGATATGGCCGTAACACATGCACTCAGAGAAAGTGGCATCATTCCGTCTAGTAAAGTATCTTGATGTTAATAAACAAAATAAACTACCTAACGTCGTCATCATGAATAAGTTGTACCAGAGAGCTTTCGTCCTTCAACATTATTGAAACTCAATTACTCTTTTGGTAATAAGAGCGATGAGGTTGATTTGGGAAATCATATTCCACCTTTACATTGTAAATATCAACCAAAGATTGAGATCTATTCTGGAGATACAATTAATAGGAATACTTATACTATGATGATGGTAAAATGCGAAATATGTTCTAAACGCACTCACTCATTATACTATAAAGATTGATCCTGATGCTCCAAGTAGAGACGATCCAAAGTATCGGTACTATAGACATTGGGTACTGGCTGGTATTCCAGGTAATCGTCGTATATATAACTTGTATTATTAAATACACAGATAAATGAGCCCTTTATATAGCATCTTCTGATTTATCACACGCCTCTGTAAAGGCAAGCTATCTTTCCCCTACACCCCCCAAAGGCTCAGGTGATCATCGCTATCTTTTCTTGCTTTATAAGCAACCGAATGCAACTGTTAGTTTTGCGCCTTTGGAGAACGAGCGTGGTGGTTGGGATTATACAAACTATGTTAAGCATAGTAATTTAGAACTTGTGGGGGCGAATTTCTTTTTATCACGGAAGGAGTAGCTTTTTTTTTTTTTTAAAAAAAAAAAGAAAAACCATTTTCCGCATTTAATAGGAATGCTGATGTTTTAAATAAGCGTTATCATAAAACATAATTAAAATAAAAATTTTCAAGTAGAACCATTTTTAACATGGAAAAAGCTACTGTTTTCAAAGGAAATGGTGAGTCTCTTTGGAAGAGGAATGGTTGCTTCGTCTATCATTGTTACTGGACAAGGTGAGTTTTAGTTTTTTATAATTGAGTAAAGTCTAGATCTCCAAGCATGAAGAAATCAATATTATTAGTTCCTGAAATTGTTAATTTGTGGAGCAATATTTCGTCTAGTGTTTTCGCGATGCTGCGAGAAATAATGGCTATAAAAAAGTAAGCTTAATAAATATAAACAGTGGTTAATAAATTAACTTGACACTGATAAAATCCTTTTTTTAACTACAAACTGATCATTATAAAGCTTCATGGTTGGGTTAAGAGGAATTCAAATACTGACTTTTTCAAGAAAATGAAAAATAATTTTAAATTATCGAGAAAAGTTTGAATAATTAATGAGAATATGCTGATGACAAAAGAATTGACTAAAAAGAGAGACTACGGTGAGATGACAAAAGGGGGATAGGTTTATTATTATCCAACTCAATGAATAATAACACAAGGGTGTATGTTTAGGCGTTTGAATGGATCCCATTTATCACCAACTTTAATTGTCATACGCAAATTATCACCCATGCTCAATCGAAACCTCTATTTTACTAATGCAAAGCTGCAAAAACTCCAAAAACTCCAAAAATACAAAGTACTAAAAAACCAAAGTCTTGGATTATCTTGACTCGTGTTGGATTTATTAATACTTTGTATTTCTACTTTTTATTTAAAAATTTGTGTCGACCTTAAACGACTTTATTATTATTATTATTATTATTATTATTATTATTATTATTATTATTATTATTATTATTATTTAAACTTTTAACTAAAATGTACAAGCCCTCGTATGTATTTTATTTATGTTGTATATTGAACTTTTGACTTAATTTATTTCCTTATAGTTATACAAATATCAGATAGCGAAGGTAGACTCTGGGGACATAAAAAACAAGCTTCAGTAGTGATCTATTAGTAAGTTTTTGATTAGACGAAATCATTTTCTTTTACTTATTGTCATTATGTTTTAGACTTTAATTAGTTACATATGTGTATCGTGATCTTCTGTTGCTTGGTCTTCCAGGGTCCATATCTATATTTCTTCAAGTCCCTAGGCAGTTGTCGCTGTCTTCTCCCATAGCCTTGTAGACGGCGTAAGTTTTATCATTTCATGTTATATATAAAATAGGCTACTAATTTTTATTTGTATACATTTCACTTCAACACGGGAATTCTCTCTTTTTGCTAAATTCATAACATAAATTAGCCTATTACAAACTGGTACATGAACGAATTGACTTAATATCACTCATACATGGCCGAACATTTTCATTGCCTGAATCCTTCCATGGTGTTATTTGTTTGAATGTATTCATTATAACAATATTATTATTTTTCTTAATTATTGTCATTGATTTGTATTATTAACATATTTCAAATAAGGTCATTTGTCCTTTGATTTGAATAATAACCAACTTGTTAAAAGCAAGGTTATATATTACCAATATGTACAGATGAATTGCAGTGGATACATTTTGCCAAGATTATGTCAACAAAAGACTAAGCAGTATTTTTTACTTATTTTTTACCCAACATAAGTAAATTAAAGAAAAGCAGAAAAAATAAAAAAAAAGAGCACTAAGTTAGTAGCATGCCGTTATTTTGACGGTCGAAAAAGACATCGAAGCATGTATAAAGTAATTCAGGTTCTGACATGCGTTATCCAACGAAATATTAACAGATCTGAAGGAGCTAACCGATCTTAAGACCTATTATACCACCTCACTTGTAAGCAAATACAGGTATAAATAACCGCTAAAATACATATTACTTAACCCACAGGTGAAAGTGAAAAGGGTGTCGTGGGTCACTAAGGTGAAAACTCACTCTAAAGCTTCTTGTTCCATATAGAGGGCTAAAGTGTGGCACTTGGAGTTCAGTCCTGCAGTTTTATGAAAAAAAAAAAAAAAAAAAAAAAAAAAAAAAAAAATAAAGAAATGAAGCTACCAGATCTTAGTTTAGAAGCAAATACCTTTCTTTGTGGAGACCAACTTGACCTAAACAACA
>MU622292.1:117079-226672 GCA_025399235.1 Backusella circina FSU 941
TTATTATTAATTTAACTGCTGCGATCATTTCGATCAATTGCATTGTATATCGGTCGGTCTGAATTGAGTGACAATAAGTAAACTTATAGTGATCCTTTTAACAAAAATAATTTTATGCTCCTCCTTTTTTGGCACGGGAACAATAATAATAATAAAAGAAATACCTTTTTCAAAAAAAAGTATTATATTTTTCCTTATGTAGTATTTCAACTGTCAGTTGCATAAAGTGGCCATTTAAATCATTTTGGTTGTAAATAATAATTAAAAACGAAGTAAATCTAAAGAGTGCTGTCAAAAAAAAAAGTAATTGGGAAAGAGATACTTTTCTATTAAAAAAAAGGATACCTAATACAAGTTCTCTTTTGCATACAGACAAAGATCCCCATTCCGTTATTATTTTGATGGTATATGTATTAGCTTTAATCGAGCATCTTTGATATGGCTGTATTAACATAATATAGTATTTTGAATCTGCACAACTTATAATTTGCTATTAAAAGTTCGAAATAGGGCATTCTGAATTAATGTACAAATACCCTTATGCAAAAATAGAGTAGAAGGAGGATTCAAGTCTTGATCTCCATTGAGTGATGGGATTTACGAGTGCACTGGCAATAATTACTAGGATAAGACTTGGAGGGAGTAGTTTGCATCTACAAGATGGATTATTTGGAGATTCTGCTTTCTTATATTTAGTGATAACTGAGAGAAAAAACAAAAACACAAATGGCTTGGACAGAAATAAGCAAATAATACCATCAAAAAATGGCATTTCATTAGATCCGTTTGACAGATCAAACTAAACCATTTTTAACGACATCTTACTTTACACTCGGGTGAGACGGTGGAAATCGGTAAATTAAAAGACATGACAGTTATTATAAAGCGGTATATGTCATGATTCATTTTTCGTTTCTCAATAGGATACATGTTTTGATATTTCAGAGAGAAATGTACATAGAGGGTATCATTTTTACATATCTTTAATTTTATTGGAAGGGTTTCTTTCTATTTAATGTCATGTCATTTACCTTATAAGGTTATCTTGTAGGATTATACAATTGATCTAAAATGGATGTAAAAGGGTACAAAAAAATAAAAAAGGTGACTATGAAAGAATATGTATATATAAAAATCAACCACTTTCGTTGTTTCTCCCCCTTCTCCCATTTTCTTCTTTTTCCTTCTCTTTTTTATTTATTTATTTATTAATTCATCCACTCTATTATACGACTAAAAAAAAAAAATAGTATGACCTACTCCATCACTCAAGCATTACATCAACAATCCATTGATTATATTTTAAAGCATTTACCCGAGTGGTGTCAAAGAGTGGATCTAGGCATTATATGTGGATCTGGACTCGGTGAATTGGTCGATGCGTTGGATAAAGACACCATTATCGAGTTTATGTATCAAGATATACCTGGTTTTGTTACAAGTACAGGTAAAGAATGCACAGATATACACAAAAGCTCAAAAATTTCAACTTCATCATTCATAAAAAAAAAAAACTAACAACAACATATATAAAAAAAGTCAGTGGACACACTGGCAAATTGGTCTTTGGTCTTTTAGCCAACACACCTACCGTCTTTATGGTCGGCCGCTGTCATTTTTATGAAGGCTACACCATGCAGGAGTGCACCTACCCCATTCGCATTCTTTCTCTCCTTGGAATTCAAACGCTTGTTATTACTAATGCCAGCGGTGGACTCCAACCTCAAGACAAAGTCGGTGATATCATTGTCATGAATGACCACATCTTCATCCCCGGCATGGCGGGGAATGGACCGCTGGTCGGGCCCAATGACGATCTATTTGGAACGAGATTCCCACCCATGTCAGATGCCTATAGCTATTCACTCCGCAAGATGCTATTCCAGGCCGCTCTGGAGACTGGGATGGCGCCAGATGATATTCGGGAGGGCATCTATGCCATGTATACGGGACCTCAATTTGGCACGAGGGCAGAGGCTCGGTATTTGGTCTTTATGGGTGCGGATGTGGTGGGTATGTCGACGGCGCCCGAGGTGGTGGTCGCCCGTCACTCGGGGATGCGCGTCCTCGGTCTGAGTCTCATTACGGCCAAGGTGGTCAAGGAACGGGGGAAAGATGCGAAAGCAGAGGTGCTACAAGAATTGGGATTGGCAAAGAGGCATCATCATGCTGTGAATAAGATGGAGGAAGAGACACCAATTGATCATGAGAAGGTGTTAGAGGTGGCAAATAATAGAGTGAAGGACATACAACGTATGCTGGTCCGGTTTGTAGAGATGCTTGCTTTAGAGTAAATAGAATGGATCTCACCCTTTTTTTTTTTTTGTGTACATTATGTGTTCCTGGGAGACAAATATATGTCCAATTGTTTTAGTAATTCATACAACAACAATGGCTTTTTCTCTCGCTTGATACCGAAACGATATTTTCTCTCTATTTTTTTTTTTTTTTTTTTTTTTTTGCACATCTCACAAAGTACAAATAAATAACCTTAATTTATGAATGATATCTAATTGACAGATGACTTGCATCTGTCGAGAGTCCAGAAAAAAAATAAACAACTTTATATATCACATTGTAATTGTCTTTTTTGGCATTTCAGTATCAGGTTTTTGGTAAACTAATCCTTTTTGAGAGAAGACACAAGTTCTCATGACTCTCTTTCTATATGACTTTTTCTAGAAATGATCTGCTGGTTTATCATGCAAACAGAATAAAATAAAATAAAAAGATTCCCCAGGTAATCATAGTCATACTGAGAGGATATCTGTCAAAAAAAAAAAACACTACAAAAAATAGGTAGCAAGTTGGTCCTTTATTTTTGGAATATAAGCCACCAAAAAGGACCAACCAATAAGAATAAAAAAATTTTCATGACAGCCACACGAAAAAAAAAAATTAAAGTATGATTTTTTAAATGTGTAGTTTCCTTCTCTTTTCCCTATAACGTAAAAGTATTGTAAGTTCTTGGGTGGCTTATACAACCATATCGACCCTTTTTTCTTTTAGTTGAAAAAAAAAGCAACCAAAAAAGAAAAAACAAAAAAGAAAGAAAGAGAGATGACAAAATGTAATAACAATCATAATAATAAATATAGACCATGAGTTCCGAATTGGTCTGGGCTATTATCAAGAACAACAACTCTTTCCTTGTTAAGCGTCAAGGTGTTCAGTTCTCCTCTGAACCCTCCAACTTGATGAACGTCAACACCTTCAAGTACTCTGGTCTTGCTAACTACAAGGTAATCTATATATAAAAACGAAGGGAGAGCGAGAAAAGTGATATATAAAAAAAAGGGGGGGGGGAAGAAGAAATTTTCTTCATTTTAAAAAAAAAAATACTCAAAATCCATTTCTTAAAATTGATAGTCTGTTGGCGTTAACGCCGCTGCTCGTGGTGTCCGCGTTACCTTGAACAAGGCCGGTAAGCAACAGAACCCTTCCAAGGCCAAGAACGCTGTTGTCATTGCCAAGACCCGTCGTCAGACCTCCAAGTCTGTTGCCAACTTGGTTGCCCGTGCCACCAAGTACAGACCCGATCTCCGTGCTGTAAGTATATTTTGAAGGAGAAGAATCATTTTTCATAAAAAGGACAAAGATTAAACTATTCCTTATAATTAGGCTGCCGTTGCTCGTGCCTCTGCCATCATCTCTTCTCAACAACCCGTCAAGGTCCACGCCAAGCGTGAATCCAAGGGTGTTCGTGCCCAGAAGGCTTAAATTGTATAAACATAAATAAATAAATTAATAGCCATGTTGAAATTCATTTAAAAAAATAAATAAATATTGTATGTGTGTGTTTAACAAAAAAAAAAAAACAAAAAAAAACGGTCTTTCTATAAACCCAAAACGCTTTTCAAAAAGAGAGGTATTTATTATATATGTTTATTGACGTTCCTCCAAGGACTTGAGTCGTTCTTCCAGTTTTGTTACATACGCATCAGACTCATCGCGATATTCTTGGTATTCCAAATGTTGCCATAACAACTGCCATGCTAATGTGGTGGCAGAGGCCAAGACGGTGCATCTCACAAGGGGTGTGCCAAACTTGTAATAAAAGGAACCGCTGGACTGAGTTGCATATGTGCGCTTACCAAGCATGGCTCGAGTGGTGTTGTTAAATAGTGCTACTTTGTTCAATAACATTGTTTTTGTGAATATATATATAAAGACAATAAAAAAGAAGTTTAAAAAAAGAACAAAGTAATTGGGGGGGTCCCTCTCTCACTTTCAAAAAACATAAGAGCTGGAAGTTGATTGGGCAAGTCCATAAAATTTGACTTTTTTTTTTTCTTTTTTTTTAAAAAAAATAAATAAACTTGACTTGTGATAATAGTCATTCAAGAAGAGAGTAGATATTGTTTATTTGCTGAAAATAGCATAAGCATCATTGAAGTACCGTTACTAATTAAAGCAATGAGGAGATAAATTTAATTTTGATCAGTCAATAGACTCATATTTAATTGTATGAATCATCTTCATCTAGATCAGTCTTTTTTCAAGGAAAGTTTCTTATTTCATGCAGAATATTAAATGTAACAATGCAGATCATTCCTATATTAGATGTATTCTTTTAGTGAACTATTCATCATCTTATCAAGTCTCTTGTATTTCTTTACCAATCCATAATTCCCATTTCTCATTGATCAAGTATCTAAAATGCATTCCCCTTTGTTCCATCGCATTATCCATCGAATATGTATTTACAATGCCATTTTTCAATATGATTGCTATCATAGTAAATAAATAAATGCATCTCTTTTTTTTTGACAACAAAAAAACCTACATAAATAAAGTCCATCATCCTGACTATTCCAAAATAACGCATTCCCAATTGGCTATATATATATATATATATATATAATACATTCATCACTATGCACACACAAAAAGTATATATGCTTACCATATCTCTACCAATCTGTCCCTCTACCGGTGATATCCTCATCTTCAATATCCACTCCAATTTCCTATCCAAACCATGCGGCACATTTCCCATGGACCGATCCATACCACCACCACCTCGTCGATAGAGATACACCGCATTCGACTCTGTCCATACCGCCAGCACCATCCCCTCTTCACTCAATTGCATGCCCAACACGGGGTCATCATAGATATCATCCTGCATCCAAAAGTACATCTCGGGTAAGAAGCCCTTGCCATCCTTGTAGAGGTATTTGTGGTGTCCCTTATTGGATAAGTGACGTTCGGTGTTGTTGGTATAGTCCAACGTGAGAAAACTGTCCTCTATGATGGGCATAACGATGGTCTTTTTGTTGGTAAGGGAGGCCATCATAAGCGTATTTGGGAGTGTGATTTGTCTTTGATGGATTCCATCTGTGAATGTCATGTATTCGGGTGTTGCATCATGCTATATAAGACATATAGAGTTAGTATATAGACATAGATAAGCCCGCTTCTCTTACTGTTGTATTCATATGATCTCTTCTTATCCATTGTACTTTATCCTCTGTTTTAATACCATCTACAAGTGTTGCATTGATATAAAAGTGGTGCTTTGTTTGATGAATATCCAATGAAAACACACGATAGATGTTGTCACTAATATTTAAAAAAGTTTAAATCTTATATATCCTAAATTGATGATGTTGTTGTAGCTAACTTGTTTGAATATAATTGAGATAATATACCAACATGATTCTTTGTTCTTTTTGGTTGGTGATGGGCTTTATATATATACAATGGCATGAGTTGCTACTTGTCACCCATCATAACAAACTCACCTATGATTGGCTCTCCTGGTTGACTTGAGGTAAGATGGATTGGCTTTGCATCATCTTTGGTATTCTTTTTTGTAAAGAGATCTTTTGGTAATTGGATTACTCTAAACCTATACTGATCAGGGTCCCTACATATACAGTATATAAGTATACACATAAAATATAGATAGATATGTATTTACCGAGAATAAAGAAGTGTCTTCTCCTCTAGAGTAAAACTACGAATCTCTGTATTCCCCGGTAAATGTAAATCTTTGTACTCTGTCTCTCCCTCTATATTATAATACACTCGTACATAATAATCAACACTCTCCTCCTCTGTCACTGTATGATACAGTACTGCAAATCGATCCTTATATGAAGAGGAATGGGTGATGGGTCCTGGTAAGACATGTGCAAAATAATCTTCCCAATTTGTATCATTTATCCCCTTCCTTGACTGTGTAATATACCCTATTATATATATATGTATATACAATGAATAGGGGGGTTTTTTTTTGTTTTGTTTTTCATATATATGTATATGTATATGTATATATATATATGCATATATCAATATATACCATTTACATATAGTTGAATATCACGTATGCCCATTAAACGACCTCGATTTCCTTTTAAAGTAGCATCAAAGAATAGTTGCGTTTTATAGAAATAATCGTCTATTTTAGTTAAAAGCACTTGTGTTGACTGTATGTGGTTATCTGTGGTGCGTTCTGTTTCGAGCGTGATGGGGTGTGGGTATGGGGTGTCTTGGAGTAAGGTGACTATGTATATAGAGACTAGCCCACTTAATAAGATGGTGAGTACACGCCATTTGAGCTCCATTCAAAAGGGAAAAAAAAGTAGGAAAAATGGAGAGAGAGGGAAATACTGGCTTTATTTTTTTTAATATTAGACTTTTTATTATTGCAGGTCTTGTGATTTGTGATGTATTGGGTTAAGAGAGTGAACCCAAAACGAATAACCTTAAATTTTTGTAAGATAAGAATAATATCTACTCTCATCTATCAATATCCATAGTGATAGCACACATACACTCTCTTTTGCTGACTTGGTATTATATAAAGTCAACCCAAAACTAACAAAAACAGTAATTTCGTCTCCTTATTTATTTTATATTTATATTATATATAAAAAGAGAGAGAGCACTCAATATACAAATACTTTCTCTCTCTTTCTCTCTCTTTATTATTATTATTTTTTTTTATAATAATAACCTTCTTTTTACATGTCGTCATATCAACCAGAATTAGAACCTTGTTTAGCACGTCTAGGCACAACACCAGAAGGTTTTATTCTTTATTAACGTAGCACACTTCTTCTTTCTAACCTGATTACATACACATTCCCTAGATAAACCCTCCTTTGTAAAGGAAGTTTATGCAATAAACGATGTTGAAACACTCAGACAGATTATTATACGTAAAGAAAGAGAACGACAAAGCATCTCTAATGACCTAGAAGTAGCTGCCCGTATTGGTCTTGTCATCTCTGAAACAAATGAAGCCATACAAATTAAGGTGAGGAAGATGACTTTATAAAAAAAAAAAGCATAGAGATATTCAATATAGATATATAAGTTTAGCTTGAACAATTAGAGAGAGAGAATCGAATGTATCAAGAAGAACTCTCAGCATCTTCTTCACATGACCAACAATCTGCACTATTATTATCTGAAATGGACGAACGCATCTATCTGACACAGGAATTGGATCAGGCACGAAGAGAATTGACCAAATTTAGAAAGGAGATGGATGGGCTCTCTGCTCAGTTGAACGACATGGCCTCTGAAATGGTGGATTCTCGTTCAAAAGTAAGCCTGTATGCTAAAAAGCTAGGTATGTGTTGAGTATATATCTTGTATATTCGCTCTCCTTAACCTCTCTCTCTCCTTTTCCTCTCCCCTTTTCATATAGCCGAGGTGGAGCAAAAACTGGCTTCTACAAGAGAGGTCAATACAAACCTACAAACATTGTTGGATAAGGCATTGACATCACAAAAACAATCGAGTTCAAACACGTCACATTTAGTAAAGAATATACAAATGGATTTGTCAAGAGTATGTATGTGTAGATATATGATCTTTTTACAACAACAACAACAACAACGAAAAAGAGAATGTTTGTCATAATTCATTTAACCCTTTTTGTGTATAGGTTGTTAACGAAAATGAACAATTGAGAGCACGTATCGCAGAGCTTGAACATCAACAGATTGAATGCGAAGAGAGACTAGCAGCGATGGTGATCCAGGCAAAGGAATATGCAGTAAGATTAGAACAGGCACAGGATACCATTCATAGTCTAAGCGAATCGAGACTACATGATGATGATGAGTTGAGCAGTATAAATGGGTTATCGATTGTCTCATCATCGGATGAGAGAAGTGGTATAGGAAGTAAAGAATCTGAGATCACAAAGGTTTGGGTTATAGAGATGATATCTCTTATTTTTTTTTTTTTTTACTGACATATTCTTTAAAAAGGGCCCGGTCTTTTCAGCTGAATTCAGACAAGAAATGCAAAAAGAAATTGAACGCAACCTTAACCTAAGAAACGAAATCCGACATCGCATCATCACCGCCGATACATCCAACGTGAGCGAAAAGAAACAGAGATCATCACAGCAAGAGGGGCTCAAATACCTCGTCTCTGAGCGAGAGAATGGGGGGTTAGCCAGTCTATCCACAAGCACCAGTTCAAGCACAAACTCATCTTCTATCCTCTCCACCGTCATGAAAAAGAATGATACGCCGGTGGCCATCGAAGAAGAGTTACAACAACATGAGCAGCAGCCGCAACCCCCCAAACCCCCCGTACTAAGACCAGCCAGTTTCCTTACTGGATTTGGTGGATTTGGTACAGAGGCTGCACCTGGCCTGGGCATTGGTAATAAGGCGGGGGCTAATTTCATCACACGAGGCATCCCACCACGTACATTTACGTCGAGGGGAAATAATGAGCCTAGTATATCGACAAAGTTCTTTCAGAGGATTACTTCTAGATTAGATGCATATGATAAGAAAATAGTGGGTTAAAGAAAAGAAGATATATAAAATATTTCTTTTATTATATGAAATCTTTTTGGTGTGTTTGTTAATACAATATCTAAAGAGGTGGGGTTGATAAAAAGAGGGAATGAGAAAGTCTATACATACGATTTCAGATTTTATATATATAAAATCTATCATCTAAGAAATATATATATTTGTAATGAAACAATATAGCAGTGATCATACAGTTCATTTTAATGATGGTGATCGTGATGATGGTGATCGTGGTGATGGTGATCGGGGTGATGGTGATCGGGGTGATGGGTATTTACTTTGGCCGCATTCACATCCTGTAAGAAAATCGACACATCCTGTACATGTTCACATCGATTCCTAATCGATGACGCCACCCTTCTCTCCAACTCGTTTGCCTTACTCATGGTCAATGTGGGGCTTGTCTGTAATACCAAATCGATATGATTGAAACGTCCCTGTTTGCGTCCTCTGACCGAGTGAAAGTCAATCAAATCACTCTGTTCCGTCTTGATCTCTTGAATGGCTGCAGTGATGGCATTCAATTCCTCTTGTGGTATGCCCTTGTCCATCAGTTCCATCATTGAGTTTTTGAGTATACCGATACTGCTCTTGACAAGCATGCCCGAGACAATGATACCGCCGAGGGGGTCGAGCACGGGCATGCCTGCATAACTGCCTACAATGGCGACAAGTGCGACTGCGCTGGAATAAGCATCTGAACGATGGTGCCTTTTTTTTTTTTTTTTTAGTGGATGGACTCTCTCTTTCCTTTTTATTATTATTATTATTATTATAACAACATACCATGCATTGGCCATCAATACCTCACTACGTTCCTCTCTTCCAACCTTGATGGCTTTTTTTTTTTTTTTTTAAAAAAAAAAAAAAAATAGATAAATCCATTTGTCAGTAAATATATACACTTGTCTTCATATCTATCATTCACTTACTCGCTCTATATAACCATTCCTTAATCAACACACTCGCCAACGCAAACCACGCCGCATTTGGATCCAACACACCATTATTATGTGAATGGCCGAAATGTGTCTCGATAGCACTACTTGCCACTGTATTAGCAGCGGTATCGGTGGTGGATGCTGCAATGAGTGTGGGTGTTGTCTGGAGTGTTTGTAATAGGAGATCGAATGAATGGAATCCAATACCGACTGCACCTGCTAAGAGTAGCGATGAAACGGTAACTGAGCCAACTGTTTCAAATTTACCTAGAAATAGAGAGAGAGAGAGAATGTTCACAGTGTGTATAACGCTAATGATGATCTATATTTACCATAACCATAAGGATAGAGATGATCTGCTGGTTTTCTAGACATTTTGAATGTATACAACGTAACAAAATCACTTAGCAGGTCTATATTTATATATATTTTTAGTTTTTCTTTTTTTGGAAGTACAAAAAAAAGTGGCGCGATTCAATACCACTAAAAGAATGCAGGGCCTCTGCCAGTAAAGAAGCTGAATTCATCATCCTTTTTTTTTTTTTAAAAAAAAAAAGAGATTTTTAGTCCTATTTGATGATAACATCTTTTATTTATTACTACCATCCAGCAGCTCCCTTTGCTATTGTCAATCCAACATTGGAGGTGAGACCAATAATAGTGATACGGGTACCTTTTTTACCTATATTCTATTTTGATTAGTCATTTATATACAAGTATAAATAGAGAACCAACTTGAAGACTGTAATGAAGCAAGCAAGTCGGCATCGTGATGACTATGTGATCCATGGTGTCTTCTCATCATCCATTGTGAGGTTATGTGAGTCTGTGCCAAGCTCCGTTTGGTAAACAGAGTCGAGTAGGACTGATAACTCACTTTGGGTGAGCATTTGATCGAACGGGTGAACAAGAGCCGAGTACAGGTCAACTGTGACATTGTTTTTAGAGAGAGAGAAAGAGAGAGAGAGAAAGAAAGAAAAAGAAGAAAAAGGAATGCATTATTTGGACGTGTGTGTGAGCTGGGAACTAAAAAAAAACAAATGTATAAAAAAGGACTGCTTCAGTTTTTTCCTTTCTTTCTCTCTTTCTTTAAAACATGCTGATCAATACGACTACTGCTTATGACACTGCATTGGCAATATATGCCATGACTCCACCAGCCATGCTATTCACTCTATTCAGAATAGATGCACCTTATGGTAAGAAATGGATCCTATCATGTGCATGATTTATATATTTAGGTAATAATAATCAAACAAACACACACACACACACCAATGAACTAAAGGTAGATTTTCACGCAAATTCATCATTGACTGTAGTTACTCTGGTAAATGGAGTTGGTTCATCATGGAAGTCATGTCACCCATCACATTCATATCCACCATTTACACAAACCAACTCAATCCATATCAGTACATGCTCACACTCTGTTGGATGATCCATTATCTTCACCGAAGCATCCTCTACCCACTTTGTGCACACTCCATGGCACCTATCCATCTCTTTGCGTCTGTGTCGGCCATTCTATTTAATGTGCTGAATGGTTACACGAACGCCTATTTTATTGGCAACCATCTTGAGGTGAATTCATGCCGTCGCTTTGTGTTGGGTTTCGTGGTATGGATGGTGGGGTTTATATCCAATGTATATCACGATAGGCTGTTATTTCAATTACGGTGTAAAAAAAAAGGTTATTCTATTCCGTATGGTGGCCTGTTTCAGTATGTGAGTTGTCCTAATTACTTTAGTGAAGTTGTGGAATGGTCTGGTTTTGCAATGGCTGCATATCCAAGTATGCCTGCGTGTATCTTTGTGTTAGCCACTATGGCGAATTTACTGCCGCGTGCATGGAGGACCCATTGCTGGTATAAAAGGGAGTTTAAGGCGTATCCTGTAGCACGAAAGGCGGTGGTGCCTTTTGTCTTTTGAAAAAAAAAAAAAGATATCATGTTTGTTTGTTTGTTTGTTTTATTTTGTTTATTTATATGCATCTGTAATAAACCAATACATGTGTCTATTATAAAAACCCTTTGTGGAACACGAAGCTTGTATAAATCGAATAAGTGTTGGTCTTTATCCTCGGTCTAGAGGATGTCACTCGATTTATCATCGTCTCCGGTTATAATCATTGTTCAGAATAGCATACCATGTCTTACAACTTGGTAAGGTTGCCATCCTTCCTTGTCCATTTCTGAATCTGGTTCATGCACTAAAGCGGGTTTTTGTTTTCATTTATGGGCTGCTAGTTGCGCTCCTCAAGCAATGTATCCAACTTGGCTATGACCCGCTGTTCCTTTAAAGCTTGCGTGCCATGCGTTGCTGTGGTAGAGAATAAATGCATTGATAACCGAGGGTATAAAAGACGTTATTTTAGTGAATATTTGCTACACTTTATAGTGGATTTTGTTGATGAGATTTATATTGAAACAATGGCAATCAACAAGGTGAAGTGCCTTTTTACTTTTATTTTTCATTGTCTCTTTTAAAAGCCCGCCATGTTTTGTTACATCTTTTCATTCATGTCATTAAAGATAAAATAGGCATTTTGATAGAATAGAAAAACACTCAAAAGAAAAACCTTTTGTTTCATTATAGAGTAATAACTATACTATCTATTGTTCCAACTTTTTATTCATTCATTTCATGCATCCATCTAGAGCATCCAACTGGATTACGCTGACTCTGCTCTATCTATTTGCTTCTTGGCCGCCGCCGCCGCCTCCCCCTCTATTGCTTGATAATAGGCCGGATCACCCTTCGCAACATATCTCTTCACCTTCAACACATGGTTCCATAAATCTCGAAATGAACGAGCAGACTGTAACTTTTCTTTTGCCTTGGCCACATTGTGACCCTCGTCCAGATACGCCTGGTAAAACCTCAACTCCTCCTCCCTTGTCCATGGGGAGCGATCCACATTGGGCGCCAGTAAATTGCGATAATGCTGTGAGATGTGACGCGGTGTACGCGTGCTTTGAATGACCTTAGCCACCACCGCAAAATTCTCGCCATAAGTTGCCACTGCGTTTACAATGGCCGCATCCTCCTCCTTTGTGTATCGGCCCTTCTTCATATCGGCCATCTGCCAACGCCAACGCTCCATGCATTGTCGACGTGTGCGGTTTCCCATCAGCTGGCTGATCCGATCCATATTGTTGTCTCCATAGCGCGATACCAGCATCTGTAGTTTGTTCGACTCATCGTTACTCCAACGTCCCTGCTTGATGGTGGGGTCACAGGCGCCGGCATATTTCTGTTTGATCAAATACATGGGTCGTTGCACCGGTAACGCCGCCTGTACCTGGTCCCAGTCAATCTCGTCCGAGGTGGGTGGGAGATTGCGACAGGCCTCTTTGAGCTTGGCGATCTCTTCTTTGGACCAGGGTCCTCTCTCATACCTGTTTGTTAAGAGTTGGTATCGATTGGAACAGTGCGCGGGAGGTCGATTGACAAACTGAGTAGAAATAGTCGTCCATCGAGGTCCGTATTCGTTGTGTAACTTTAACAGAAGCTTGTCTTCCTCTGCACTCCAGACACAACGGGATCGAAGCCCAAGTTTCTTTTCGACATCAAACGCATTGAGCTGTTGTTCTCTAAAGGTAAGTTTTTCGCTGTTTGGCGTTGTAGAGTGAAACGAGCGTGTGGAGGAGGAGAGTTGAAGGCAGGAGAGACGCTGTGTGAGTATGTGCATATCATTTTTGATGAAGGGTTTTGTTAGTAGTGAAAGGCGTAGTATTGAGCCCATTGGATAGTGTATAAGTTTAGACATCTTGAAGAATTGGAACAAAAAAAAAAAGCCGGAGCTTTTTTTTTTTTTTTATTGATATTTTTTTTTTTTGAAATGCAGTCCTGTTTTTTTTTTTTCTTTTTTTTACAAGCACTGTGCTATGTGTGTGTGTGTATGTACATTGTAAATATATATTT
Source organism: Backusella circina FSU 941 (assembly GCA_025399235.1). NCBI lineage: Eukaryota > Fungi > Mucoromycota > Mucoromycetes > Mucorales > Backusellaceae > Backusella > Backusella circina. The sequence continues at coordinate 130,740 of MU622292.1, forward strand.
GTGCATATATTTTGTTTAAATAAGAATAGTAAAGGGTATAAATAGAATAATGTCGCGACAACATTATAAGACAACAAGGCTAGTGATGCTCTTCTTTGCATTTCTCTCCTTTTCATCAAGCAAGTAACCAGGATTCCAACAGAATTTATCATCTTCTTGAATATGACCCAAAGCAAGCACTTGGTATTGTTTATTTTTAGAAATCATCTTTTCATCCACTCGACGAGGACATAATAGACTTGGATGTATAGTAGCATTAGAGCGCATATTCTCTTTACCGCCAACAGTGGTACGATGGGAGCGTTGTCCAGGATCAAACATGATGAGATTTTTTTTACCAGTGTGGAGTACTTCAATGCCAACCACTGTTCTACTATGACCTTGGTGTTGAAGATAGAGTGGGGGTTTATCAGTAATATAGACGTTCTTTTCATTTTCAACTCGCTTCACATCAGATGTAAAGTAGGATTCAATCCAATCCATCATTTTGGTGTGTAGTTTCTTTTTACTATTGTCAGGTTGATGAAAGTCAATGATGCTGGATCGCACGCCTAAATAGGCAAGTAGACTATATACTTCGGTGGTACCAATCCATTTGTTACTTTCAGCAACGGACTGTCCAAAGTCTTTGGCACCTTCAGGATCAAACCCTATAGAGAGAGTGATAAATAGGATGATGACCATTTATATCTTGATTTGTTTTACCTTCTTTCCATGCATTTTCAAGCATAACTTGAATACTACGAACATCAGGCACCTGTTTCAATACAGCGTCACCATTCTCTTCATGTCTCTCCAGAAAGCTCATGAGCATTTGACAGTTTCGGTACCCACAACCCCAGCCCAAATCCATTTTGTCGCTCGTGATGTGATCGGTAGATGGACTGCAGAGATAGGTTGTGACTGCTATTGATACTTTCTTGCCTTTGTAAAAGTTGGGCTCCATACCTTTGATAACGCCTAATATATATGTAGACGATGAATTTTTTTATATATATATGTGTTTATACATGTGTGGCAGTAGTGGTTTTTTCTTTACCTGGTGTTCGGTTTGTTCCCTTCTCTTCTTTAAGCGATTTCCATACATCGAGATGGTCTCGTTTAGATCGTTTGTTCTCTATTACTCGAACTGTGGTTGTGAACTGGTCTTGTGGTTGTTCTTCGTCCTCTCGTTTCCTCTTCAAATCAAAAAAAAAAGTCTTTGAGTCACTAAAAAAGCTCTTATTGTTAAATAGGTCTTATTATTGCTGTACCTTCTTCATTTCGTATTTTTCAGTAGAGGGATGAACTAGCCAAGAGAGGGTTTAGTTTACAAGGACAGAAAAAAAAAAAAAAAAAAAAAAAAGTTGAAAAAAAACAAACCTATTGTCAACTCTGTTTGTGTCATAGTGTATGTGTGGTTTAAAGAGTCAAATATCTAGCTGTGTTGTTGTTGTCAAATCAATCAAAATAAGCACTAGGAACGAATTATCAAAAAAAAAAAAAAAGAGAAAAACGACCACAAATACAATAGAAAAAAAAAACATCGGAGATTCAAATCTTGTCAGGTGGCACAGCAACAACAAATTTAATGCTGAAATGAAATTAATAATCAAAGCGTAAAAAGAGAATTAATAATAAAATATTCTGGATAGGCTCATGTATTGAGATTGTGCTTCATTGAGAGGGTGCTGTCAAAATGAGAGATTTTAGGTGTGAATATTCGGAAAATAAATATTCCGGATGGATCAAAGGGCCTTCTTGAATTAAAATCTTACCAACAAAAGCATTAACGAAGAAGTATCATCCAAACAATTCCAAAACATATACACTTAGTATCTTCCATGTATCTAACTTTTAATAAATCATACTAACATTTTGTTTACCCTATTATGGGAATAGCAAAAAAAAAAAAAAAGGACTGTGATTGGTGTCACAAAGACGAGATCTTGACTATCAAGAGTTGTAAATGTACTATTAAACTTAATAGAGTGCATAATGATAGTTTTTCACAAGTATCAACACTTATATTCAATCATTACATATAAACACTTTTAAATCATAAATGATACGTGATGCTTTTTTTTTTTATTAAAGTAAAATAAGTGCATAAGGTAAAAAAAAAAATAATAATAATAAAAAAATAGGCTTTTTCTTTGAGTCTTTTTTAATAGTTATGAGAATTTTTAACTTGCAAGTGGGGAGCTACAAGAGTGAACTCGTCTGAAAGGGTGGCCCATTAGGATAGCTGGAGCTGTGTTAGATCGTTGAAAAAATCTCTTAGGTGGAGGTTTTTGACTTGGCATCATCCTATAGAAAGCACGAACATTTTTCTGTACTCTCTGATCGGTACGATATGAGGCACAATCAAAAAGTCCACATGAACATTTGCACATGTGTCTGGAAATCTGAGCGTTGGTGTGGGCGGTTTGGGCATCTAACTGTGATCCCGCAGCCAATCGTGAGCCAGAATGGGATCTCTCGAGGTGACCTGGTTCAGTTAAAGAGCAATCTTGAGGCACTGTTGTAGTATGTGATTGATTCTCAATGTTTTCTGTGCCTTCATTTGAGATATCCGTACTGTTATCAAGGATAGAAAAACCAGGCCCGTCAGAGACCTCATCAGAACTGTTGTCAGAAGCATTCTGATCTGAATTGTAAGCAGAGATGGTAAAGTGACTTTGGGTGGTGTCACCAGGAGATGGAGAGCTCCAAAGCGAGTCATATCCATCTGGCATGTTGTTTTCTTCTTGGTCTGTATCTTCCTGAGAGAGGTCTTGGTTCTCTTGGACATGGTCAAAGAAAGGGGTCTCACCATCGCTTTCATCTGATCTTGGACTTTCAAGAGTGTAGATATCATTGTAGTCAGAAGATGTTAATATAAGACGGGAGCATTCAGGTGGATAACCACGTTCGAGCAAGTCAGACTAAAGATGGGGTGAAAGAGATTAGCGTTTGTTCTTGTAAAAAGAAGCGATAGAAAAAAAAATACTAACTTCAGATCGTGTCAAGTCCTTCTTCATTTTGATTGATAGCGATAAAAATAATAAAAGATGCATATGTTTGCGTAGAAGAGATATATTTATTAAAAAAAAGGGAGCATGTGACAATGTCAACTGATATTCCGTTTGATTAATTTCTGGTCCATATCTTTCTATTTTTTAGTAGTTGCTGTGCTTGCCATCGAAAACATGAACATTAACTTTACAAACAAAAACAGAACTCAAAAAAAAAGAATAAAAACAGAAGGGATTTTCTTTTTCTGTGAGATACAAGTCAAGTCTTCTTTCTATCATCCTTTCTTTTTCATATATATATTTATTGATGTGACATACCGTATTCTATTTCAAAGAGAAGGAATATAGATAATGATTATATCTTTCAAAAAAAGGAATTGAAATTAACGAATTGTTTATTGTTACACGTAAGCCTGATCTGCATCAATCAATACCATAGCGCAGATAAGATCTTTTTTTAATTAAACAAATGATACGAGTTTTGTATGATCAGAGTTTGAAGTGAGTGTTGCTGCTTGGATCGAGATCATATGGTGGTTACCAATTGATTTAATTGTGGATGTTCGCTGATAAACCAATGTTACTATGAATATTAAAATATGTAAAAAGAATTGGCTAATTTTTTATTGTTTTTTTTTTGAAGACTGGTTATATATTGTAACCTTTACAACTTTCCGTTGGCACTCGTTATTAAAATGCAAGCGCATGTGATCTATAAATAGCGGAAGTTTAATGTAGATGGGCCTTTTCAAATAGTGGAGAAGAATCTTTAATTGACATACCCTAAAATAAGAGTGTATCTCTGGTCAGCATATCTTGAATAACGAACAATTGTTCTTTCTTCTGATGACGAATATAGAGTTATCAATAGCATAGTGTTGTATATATTCATATTTTCTTTATCATTGTATATCACAATTGACGTTTCTTTCACTAGATTGGTGAGTTAGTGATGTATATACTACGCTTTATTTATTTATTTGGTACTCTGTTTATCAAACATGATTGCTACTAGCAAAATTATCTCTCTCTAAAAATTTTATAAAATGAGTGTGCCTAGAAGACCTAATATAAATAAACAAATGTGAGAAACCACTGGTGTTTGATTGTATTTATTTTTAATCATACTCCGCTCATAGCACTCTGCTTGATGACCACTTTTAGGAAATACCAAACTTTAATTTCACAGATAAGCACCACTATAGACTAGCATGCATGAAGAGCAATTATCAGCAACCCGTATGCGATATGATTAGAAAATGGGGAAAGAAAAGATGAACCACCATTCTTTTCTAAGAGCTCTAGAGAAACGACAATGGGGACTGCATCAATCATATTCAATGAGTAATGTAAAAATACAGTATTGATTTTCCTTTAGAAATACATTAATATTAAGTAACAGTAACAATAATTAAAACCCCCCTCAAAATAGAAGTAAAGATGCAAGGTTGAGGGCAACTTTATTTTGATTACAAGAGATAAACTGGTTTTTTTTTTATCCTTATATACTTACAAAACATTTAGAACGACAAGTATTTCTTAAAAGAAGTTTAGACATGGATTTCTACAGCGTTTTTTTCCTGTTTTTTGATATTGGTAATCACGTCGTAATCAGATACAAATAAATAAATAAAAAAAAAACTTCGGAATCAAATGCACAGTTGCCATCCATTATGTTGTTAGCTGATACGTCTCCAATGAATTGATCTAGATTTATTCTACTAAATGTAGATGGCTTATATGATAACTTGTTCATTTTAATGATGTCTTTTATTTTCAATAATATAATGTGATCAAAATAAATAAAAATTATGTTTTTGAATAAATGTGCTATCAAGTCTAGAGTTTCAATTCATACAGTCGTTCCAACGCTAAAGGGCGGTTTTTTTTAAAAAAAAAGTGCGGCTGATAAATTCTTCCTGTGATATCTCAGCAAATTCACACTTAATTTAACAAAGCTTAAAGGTTTGATGAGATGAATGAGACTTTTATTATACCAAAAGAAAATTGATATAAGAAAAAAAAGTTAAGTCCTCGAAGATAGAATATATCAGAATAAGAATTATTGCGTCACAAGGGTTGGGTTGGTTTTATCCAAGCCTTGTATATATTGACAATTTAGGTTTTGCATGAATAGTGATAGGTTGTTCGATTTATAAACTATTATTAGGCAGATGTCGTTTCAGTGACATTATCTAATGCACTGTCAGTATGAAGTCCTTTAGTTGGTGTCTGATATTGAATCATAACGAAAGGTACGAGTTGTTTCAATATATATTCTATATAAATGTTTATTGCATTTATAAAAGAATATTATTAAATAGATACAACTTCTACTACTGACATCTATCTTGAGTAACACAGAGAACAGTCTTTAATCAATAAGTTAGACTACATGTGATCTATCCTTATTACCGTAGTTCCCTATCACAAGAGCTATGGATAAGACGGCTGTTGAGCTAAGACATCATAAACTATCCATGTCCCACCTCTATCATCAGCATACTACTGTTTAATGATATTACATATATAATCAAACATGATACATTATAGATCAAGCTGTTCTGTCCTCTTAGATAAGGCAGCTAATCCTATCTAAGTTGATTCTATAGTATATACTCTATTTATCATAATGTTTTGGATTTACTCTGACCTGTTTCTAAGGTACTGGTATCTACTGTGTGTTACTTCTAGTTTATCATTATTTAATCAATATGATTAAATAATGGATTTTATATATTTTTAAATCTTATCGATCCATCTTATTATTTGGCATTTGTATGCCTTGTTATTTCTTATTCTAAGGTTTTTATATATCTTACGACCTTAAATACGACACCGCTAATTTCGCCTCAAGGGATATGAATGTCAACACTGACTTGCTAAATGAATTGATAGGAGTAGCTGGAGATACTCAATGTAAGACGTATTATATTTGTAAACATGTGAATGATTATCAACAACAAGACTAATACTAATATTTTTCTTAGCGGTGATTTCTTATATCAATTCATCTGAAACAGACATTTGCCTTGTAGCCATAGATTTCGCAGGACTGTCTACAAACATAGGTGATTTACAAAGCTTTTTTAAGTAAGTTAAATTGCATACAAACAAACCAGTTTTAGTCACACTTCTAACACATCTTTGCTAGTCTTCACAAAAAACTAACGACAGTTATAATTGACACATTACTTTATGACAACACATTCCACGAATTCAAGAGAGAGGCTGTTTTGAATGATCCAACAATTTTATCGTCTTTTGATTGTGGATCAAAACCAGTTCAAAGATCCAAAAAAGTCTAAATACTTAACTGTTATCCTATATTTATCATTAAGCTTGGCAGATATTTATACCATATTCAAGTTTTATTCACACCAAAAAAACTATCCTATTCAAAATTTGTATATTTTTATTGATCTTATATGACTTTAAGCTAATTCCTGTCCCTATTGGGCAATATGACTATAGCTAGATGATACTACGGGGGTCAATAATACATTGGATGATAATTATAATAAAAACTAGCGGATATAAATAAAGTATATTATGTACGTTAAATAAAAATTTTTACATCATTCGCATAATTGTGATTTTTTAATGAACCCGGTTCATAGCCTACATTTTCCAAATATTGACCTTTGGGGATAAAACCCCCCCCCGCCCTTTGGCGTTGAAACGACTGTATCTCTTTTGTTAGCACTTATGGTTTATTTGTTTCTGTAGTAAAAAACGGTTCTCTTTTTAGTAGTAAAACTACCATAATATTTCTCAGCTTAAAATTGGTAGTAAAGATACCATTTTTAGTTATTTTGGGTAGTTTGGCTAATACACGCAGCCTACTGTGTAAAGTATATTGGGAAATGTGATAAAAAATAAAACAAGAAAGTCATTTGCTTCATAAAATTACCAGATTCCTTCTATTAAAGACTATAAACTATTGTTAAATAAAGATGTTTTAATCAATTAATACAAAAAGGACATTTTTTCTTCAAAGATTCCATTTTATTTTTATTGCTTTTTTTGTAATTAAATGAAACTTGATTAATCGTGTAATGAAACAACACCATATTTGTAAAAGACATATAACCTTGTGAAATATTGAATGAAATAAAGTGAAGTATTACTCGGTATTCAGTCCTTCATTGGGGAATGTGAGGAACCAGAAACAAGAGAGTTATCCTCCTCTTTCCCAGAAGGGCTACCTGGGGCAGGAGACGATGGTAGATGAGGGAAGTAAAAATCGAAATTTGCAGTATTGGGAAGTCCTTATGAGATAGCCTTCGTTTTCGCATTGTCACTTGGAGTAAGGGAATCAGTGGAGGAGAGTTCGTTTATTTTTATTGTTGAGATTGGAGTTCTGGGTAGGACAGATCCTGTTTTATTTTCTGTGTTTTTTTAATTTTAGCCTTTTCGTTCTTTTGTGAAACATAAAATTATGTCAGCGTGTTTTTTTTTGTTTCTTTCCGTTTTCTTCTTTTTATTTCCTTAATTTTATGAAGTAAAAAATGACAAGTAATAATATTTATGCAGATACGTTTTTTGTAAGTAAAGAACAAAAAAGATATAAGAACGATACATTTTTAATAATATAATCAATAACATATAAAAGACAAAAAAACCGCACGAAAGTATCGTCATTGTGCAAGAAAGACTAAAGGATGCAATGGCATTCGACATTGAATTTGCCGAGTACTTTAAAGAACGGTAAAATATAGCTCAAACAATAATAAATAAGTTCTTATTCCTTCTTATCCTTCAAATAGTGCACAAATTGAAGATCTTTATGCTAAAAACCTGATGAAAGCATCAAGAAAGCTCTTTACAATGGATAAAAGTATAGTCGGGCAAGTAGAGAATCAATATTAACAATAATAATAATAATTAACTCGCAATATAGTCATTTCGCACCTGTATGGGAATCTTTAATAAATGAATTTACTCAAGTGGCAAATATTCATTCACAAATGGCAAGTCGTATCACAGAAGAAATAGAAAAACCTCTTCGACAATCACCAAGTCCAAATGATTATCAGCAATTACAGCAGGTACAAATTGGGCTTATGCTTGTAATAACAAACTAACTCGGGTTACTTAGCTTGAACATAATATAAATTCAATCGATTCACACAAGGTAAATAGATGCTTTTATATATAAAGAAGAAGCAAGTGTTTATTTTCCATCTTTTTCTTCTAGAATAGTTTATTATCTGTCAAGGGTTCAATTTTTAAAAAATCATCATCGGGATCTAAATCGTCGTCATGGCAACAGGAAGGTTTGGAGTATTTGCAGGTGAGATATAAATTAGGAGAAATATATATATATATATATATAAGTAAATATTTATTATTATTACACTTAGTTGCATCAAAAATTGGATGAGGCACGCTTAAAGCGATTAAAAACAACCACCGAAGCATTTGAACAGATTCAATCTGATCAGCTGATGAAAAGAGTAGAAGTATGTATGCGAGTAAGGACTGATTTACAGTGTGATTAAAAGATGTCTACAATTAGATGGCAAGTATCACAATGTCTGCTTCTGAGGTCTTTGATATTCAGTATGATATCAATGATTTTTGTCATGAAAGAGGTAAAGAGTTATCATCGGGCAAATTAAATCAGGATGTCCCGGTTCGTTCAACGAGTGAGGACAATTATCAGCCACATCAGCACATAAATACAACACGCCCTAGAGCTGCTACAATGGATTCATCGGATACTCGTCGTAGTGGTGGTAGCAGAGCAAGTAGAAGTAAATATATATAGATATATTGATTAATGGTAATACGTATTTCAAGCTAATCGTATATTTATAGTAAAATCGGTTTTTATGAAAAAGAAAAAGCATGATAAATTGGATTACCAGTAAGCGAATAGAGATGTGTAGTAACAGACTTTTTTTTTTGCTTTTTTCTTACATCTTTGCAGATATACACCAGAAAACTCAATTCATCAAGAGATACACCATGAACCAGAAGAATCAACATCACAGCAACTTACACCAGTTGGAAATAACAGCTTGAATGATTCAACAACGATACCTGTTGCATCACCCCTTATGAAAAGTGCATCTATGACCAATGTAAATTATTTATTTACTATTGTATACCAACATACAATTATAGCTTCTTTTTTTCTTTCTATTTTTATAGTCTCCTTTGGTGGATAATGAAGGATTTTCTATACCTGATTCAAACAGACATAGATTCCCAGGTGCATCAGATGTTTCTTCTCAAAATACTTCAGAGGACGTTGATTCGGATTATCAAAGGTATGAAGAGGATAAAGATACATATTTTACATACACTTTTGGTTTAATGATTTTATTTTGTTATTAGCTTTCAACAATCACAAAAACTACATATCAATATTGCTGATCAAATTGTAAAGGAAAACGATAAGGATACAAGTGAATCTTTTAATAGAATGGCATCCATTTTAAGAGAGGTAAATATGGTATAAAGGTTTATATAAGAAGAAAGAAAAGAAAAAAGAGCGCAGTTATCAATCTATTATCCAGAGAACACCAACGATAAGCAGAAAGGCGCGTGGTAGAAGAGAGTAAGCCTGCTATTGTAATTAAACTTGGAATAGAAAGGAAAACTGAAAAGAAAGAATTTAATGTAGTACAACGTCACGCGCATTCACAGACTCTACGCTTTTCAACAGTACATTTATGAACCCAGTGGGCGATCAAAGAAGTCGATCCAACTCTGTACTTTCAAGCTCATCAGGGGGAGGTGATTCCAACTTATCCAACCCATTTCTCATATCGACTGGAGGAAACGCGGAAGCGTCATCACCACTTAGCGGCCATTCACCTATCACATACAGCCCCTCTGATCCATCATGGCAGTTACACTCCATTCAAGAAGTGGTCAATCCCATTGCAGATATAGCCATTAATGAGGTGGTTAGTATGGATGACAATGATGTTGTCTCTGTCTCAGGCCAAATCCATCTAAACTATACTGGCTCAACAGCAAGATCGCCTGCAAGCATCCGTATCCAACCACCAACACAAGGAACTGTTGAGGATTGGTATATTGTCCAGGAACAGTTAATAAGTGTCAGCCCCGAAAACAAAGATATCTATGTTCTCAATAGCGCCATACTAGAGTCAAACCAGGGCCAGTATATCCCCCTGATTCATTATAGAATCAGACTTAATCATGGACGTCAACATTTACCTATCCAGATCAATCCAGCATGGAAGTGCACGACCGACACCTCTTATCTTATCGTCAAATACAACTGGAATGATGACGCTATACGGGAGATCAAGGGAACGATATCTGTCACCGACCAGTATGCTATAGGTGTTCAAAGCACACCACAGGGATATTGGGAAACGGATGGCAAAAAGCTGACATGGTCGCTTCATGATATTATGGAAAACAGACCAGAACGATTACTGGCCAAGTTTTCTATGAGCAAACAGAGTGAACCAAAGCCTGTGAATCTTCAATATAATTACGATGCAGCTTCGTCCTTGACGGGGTTGGCGATTGAATCAGCGAGTCAGATGGAGATTAAAAGTATACATGCAAAAGTACAGGCAACTAATATTATGATATCTTGAATAAATATAATCTTATAATTTTTAATTCGCAAAATAATGAGTATCAGTACCATGGTTTTTTTTTTTTGGTATTTTTTTTTTCGGTCAATTTTGATCCATAACCAAAGTTGATCTATCTCTGAATGTATGCTTTACACCTTTTTCACAAACTTTTCGTACACCCAAAAAAAAAAAAAAAAATCGTACAGTTATGGAATAATTTTTGGTACAATTTATTAAAAAAATTTAGTACAGATCAGGTTACAATGGTTTTCCCTGTAGACAATCTTGAAATTTCGATACAGGATATCGACAAAAGCCTTGTAGATCGCTCAAGTATATACAGTTACAAATGCTATGCATTACTACATAGAGCTGTAAGGTGTCAAGCAAGTACCTAATTAGAACTACACACAAAACAAATGCATGTGCACATCGTATCTCTGATATGACACTGTGCCCTTATGATCTGATATTTAACAAATACTTTATTTATTTCATATACTATATAAGCATCCTTTATTTACTGACACTTTTTTTTTTGTTGCTTTATGTACTTATTGAATTGATTACGAAGAACATCCGCATTTTTGTATTTAAAAAGATTTAATTCAATGCCTTTAGAATAACATGCTGACCATTCCATTCGTTTAAACCCTTTTTGCATCCTAGTATGCTTATGATTTCCAATAAATATCATACCTCGTTCGTACGGAGTGACCGATTCTAGCGTAAAGTCAATATTTTCACTAATTGTAGGGTCTGCTGCTGCTGCTGCTGCTGCTGCTAAGATACCAGTAGGGATAGTGGAGGGCCCGAGATTCATATCAGTGTATTTTCTTTTCATTGCGTAGTTTTGTGATTGTAAATTCTTGATGGCTTTGGCAACTGTTTCGGATGATGAATTTTGGTCAATAAGTTCCAATATTTTGGTATGTTTGTCGTATTTAAGGTCGTAAGAGATATAAAAACCTTAGAATAAGAAATAACAAGGCATACAAATGCCAAATAATAAGATGGATCGATAAGATTTAAAAATATATAAAATCCATTATTTAATCAAAATGATTAAATAATGATAAACTATGAAGTAACACACAGTAAATACCAGTACCTTAGAAACAGGTCAGAGTAAACCCAAAACATTATGACAAATAGAGCATATACTATAGAATCAACTTAGATAAGATTAGCTACCTTATCTAAGAGAACAGAACAGCTTGATCTATAATATATCATGTTTGATTATATATGTAATATCATTAAACAGTAGTATGCTGATGATAGAGGTGGGACATGGATAGTTTATGATGTCTTAGCTCAACAGCCGTCTTATCCATAGCTCTTGTGATAGGGAACTACGGTAATAAGGATAGATCACATGTAGTCTAACTTATTGATTAAAGACTGTTCTCTGTGTTACTCAAGATGGATGTCAGTAGTAGAAGTTGTATCTATTTAATAATATTCTTTTATAAATGCAATAAACATTTATATAGAATATATATTGAAACAACTCGTACCTTTCGTTATGATTCAATATCAGACACCAACTAAAGGACTTCATACTGACAGTGCATTAGATAATGTCACTGAAACGACATCTGCCTAATAATAGTTTATAAATCGAACAACCTATCACTATTCATGCAAAACCTAAATTGTCAATATATACAAGGCTTGGATAAAACCAACCCAACCCTTGTGACGCAATAATTCTTATTCTGATATATTCTATCTTCGAGGACTTAACTTTTTTTTCTTATATCAATTTTCTTTTGGTATAATAAAAGTCTCATTCATCTCATCAAACCTTTAAGCTTTGTTAAATTAAGTGTGAATTTGCTGAGATATCACAATGTTCATGATCTTGGGTATCCCGTACTTGTGCCAAAATATCGGTAATATGTTGACCTCCAAGACGATCTTGATGCAAATGTGATATTAAAGTGTATAAATATTGAATGGTTGGATCAACTGGGTAAAGCGAACAATTTATTGTAAGTTCCCGGCTGGTCAGAAATAAAATAAAAGCAATGAATGGATTCAAAGGCATGGTATTAGCATACTCTAGGGCGCGCCTTTTACATACAACCAGGCAATTACAATCCCAACCTGTAGAAAGGGAGTCATAAATTACAGTCTTAAAGCTTTTAAAGACATAAATTGGACCCTTTCGTTCTAATCATATGTACTGATACCTTATCTGATTCTGTTGCCAAAGACGTAAAGACTAGCGATATTCTTGCTGACTATGACTCTCTTTATAAGCAAGCTGTTAACCGTATGTTGAATTTCTATGATTATTGGGGAAAGTCCAATACTGATGACTTTGCTTCTAGGACAACATCTGAGCGAGTGCCATCGTCCCACTCAGGATTCCCTACTATGTAATCATTTTGTGTATTTGATAGAGTAGTTGTAATAATGTTGATGATTTTCAGATTGTGGATATTGGCTTTCGACATAAAATCTATTCCAGGACGCAACGACTTGGGAAGAACTAATAAACTCAGGTTTCGCTCAGGTTCTTTACTAAATTTTTTAATAAATTGTACCAAAAATTATTCCATAACTGTACGATTTTTTTTTTTTGGGTGTACGAAATCTTTTCCTAAAGTGTACGAAAAGTTTGTATGTTGCGTTTTTTTTTTTTTTTGAAGGCTTTCTCTACAAATGGATCAAACTGTGGAATTAATTTTTCTTATGTAAACTACAAAATTTCCAACAAGCCATCATTTGTATATCGCGAAACAACAATAAAATATGTCATTTCAAAAACATTCCTATTTAATGAAACATAAGGGTGGTGGAATAACTTTTCTCTTCATTTTGTGAAATACAACAAACATTCTCTCAATTGGATATTTTATTGTGATATAACAAAACACACATTGACAACAAAAAAGAGAGTGGGGTTTATGATTTTTGACTTTGTTTCATATTTTAATTTGGATGCTCATAAATAGTGCAGGGCAATAATGAAGAATTAAAATGTAAAAATAGGCATGATGCATTTTAATCATGCATACCTTTTTTTTAGAGGTGATTCATACAAAAATCTATACATAATGATATCAAGCAAAGTTGATATGTAAATGCAATACTTATACATACAACAAAGTACATATCTCTCTCTCTCTCCACTTGATGATGATACTATCAACATCTATATGGTTTCTTATCTCACTTTAATAATACATAAATACATCTATTTGCCATTATATCCATTTAAACGCGTCTAAACGGAGTCCTCTTACATTGTTGCTAATAGGATGATTATGAATAGATTTGTTCTTGCATTTTATATAAATAAAGAAGTGAGAAGGCGGAAAAAAATCAAATAGAGACATGAGAGGGAAAATAAGCAACTATTACATTTCAAAAAAGGTTATTTTATTATTTTTAAGGTTGATATGCCTTTTTTTATGAAAAGGACCCTTTGTTTAGATCTTGATTAAGTGCATTTTTTTTTTTTCTGAATTCAAGCCTTGCAACCTTTGCAAAAAGAGAATAAAACACAGACTATGTTTTATTTTAAAAAATACCATAAATAGGCAAATTATAGGATTTGTTATATTATATGCACCTTGCTCAACAAACTATAAATATCATTATAAATCTAAAATGGTAAAATTATAATTTAACACACAAATATAGGGCTGACTTTCTCTCTTTTGATTCAACGGGAGAAAGAGAAAAGAAAAGATACTCTCATTATTGCCAATAGGATGATTCTCATTACCATTATTTTCATTCTTATAATAACCATCATTGGTATATAATAGTAAAACTAACTAAAATAATTAAAATAAAATAAATAAAACTGCTTTCTGTAAAAAAGAACAAACAAAAAAGTGGTGTTTTATCATTTTCGAATCTCCTCATTTGCTACACTTTAATCTTTTTTTTTTTTTTTTTGCAACACTTTTCAAGACACAAACGTGTGTGTGTGTTTATATGAAGCATGCCATAACTTTAAAATTATATTAAAAGTTTAAAAAAAAAAGGTGTTTAAAAAGATATCAAAAAAAGAGAGAGAGATAAATATTTATATGTTCAGCTAATGTTAAAATGGCTTTAACATCAAAAAAGAGAGCTGCATAACTGACAAATTGGTATTTTTAGACATTTAAGCTGACGATGTTCCCGGTTGGTTGAATATCATTTTTGGTAATAAACAGTTTTTTATTTTATCGTTGGATCTGATGATCTTTTTATCGTATTTTTCACCTTTGCAAAAACAAACTGCACAGAGTACGCTCTCTATATAGTTGACACACTTATAACCCCTTTATTTGACTTTTATTCTCTATTTTAGAATTCGTCTCGTAATAACAAAAGAAATAAAGCGGAGTCAAGCAGGAGGAGAAGGGCTGCTGTGAAATGTAAACAATACGACATTACATATCCTTTTTTTAGTTCGAAACTATTGACATGACAAATATGAAAGAGGAAAATAAGTTCTTATGAAATCTTTATCCTTTTAAGGTTATTTTATTCTTTTTAACCAATCAAAATCTCTTATAGAATCGAATCTAGCCCCTCTTTTTCTATTTTAATTGATTATGCCCAGGTTTTTTTTTTGTTCACTTTTTCCCTTATTTTTTGTTTTTAGTGTGTGGGGTTCTCTTGTACCTTATTATTATTATTTTATTGTTTAAACGGAAATGTCGACGCAAAGACCCATTGCAGCTACGTTTGATCTACTTGCCAAGCAATTGAAAGGTAAACATAAACGCTTCTTGGCTCTTTTCTTAGCACCTTGGCACATTTTTATTACTTTGGTTTGTTTTTTAACTTTATTTGCCTTGAAATATATATAGGAAATCCTGTAAACTGGGCTTTACTTGGAGTAAGCAAAGCATCAATGAAGAAA
Organism: Backusella circina FSU 941; assembly: GCA_025399235.1. Lineage (NCBI taxonomy): Eukaryota > Fungi > Mucoromycota > Mucoromycetes > Mucorales > Backusellaceae > Backusella > Backusella circina. Next base: position 146,183 of record MU622292.1, read on the forward strand.
TAAATGATACACGAGTAATAAAGGATAATTGGTGGTTTTGTATGTTTAGGTTTTTTTCTATATGGTAAAATCATATGCAACACCAAACCAAGTGTATGTAAAGCAAGCAGAACACCCAGAAGTACTTGTATTTAGGAATTACACCCCAATCGACTTATTGCCTTTTGATGGAAATGGACCTGATGGACGTATCTTGATGGGTGTTAATGGTTCTGTATATGATGTGAGTAGAGGAAGAAACTTTTATGGTCCAGGTAGGTTATTATGAATACACACTCATATATATGCTTATATTAATCAGCACTATGCGTGTATAAAAAGGGGGTCCTTATGCTAATTTTGCAGGACACGATGCCTCGCGTGGATTAGCAAAGAATTCATTCGATTTGGATATGTTGGTTGATGCAAATGGCCCTATTGATAAGTTGGAGGATCTTCCAGCAGATGAATGGGAATCACTTAGAGATTGGGAGGTACATAAGTGAACAATTATTATAAATTATGTCATTTATTTAAACGTTATTATATTATTTATAGCAACATTTCGCATCCAAGTATCTTTTGGTTGGTAAATTAGTTGAAAACCAATAATAAAATGGCGCAATCCTGTGACAAAAGGGGAGTTTTCTCTCTTTTTTTGCCACCAAATATTTGTTGTGTGTTTAGTTTGTCAAGATATTCAATGATGAACAATGTCAATAACAAAAAGTATATATATAGTTATGCTTTTTTTTTTAATTTTCTTTTTTTTTCTTCTTTTTCTTTATCACTTTTTTGTAATAAAAAAAAAACAAAACATTTTGTTTTCCTCACATTTCATAATCTCTTTTTTTATCTTTGCTGTATCATAACATCTCATTCCTCTTCTTCATTATAATGATCAAAACACTAGGTAATCATTTATAATTATATAGTTACTATGTTTTTATGTATTAATCTCCCCCTTTTCATTTCAAGATACCACAAGTTACATCATGCAATTACCAGATGAGCTTCAAATAAAAATTCTTGCTGAACTGCCTGTGCAGGATCTTTTAAAATCAACTACAGTAAGTATCCTATTATTATAATTACAATCATTATATATTCAATCTAATATATAAAACATCTTAAAAAAACGAAAAGGTGTGTCGTAAATGGAGTCAACTGGCATTCGATGGTTCTCTATGGTCTACTATTGATGTTGCACCCTTCTACAAGACAATCCCTACTGATTATATCATAAAACTGATTAAATCCGCTGGTCGTTTTTTGAAAACTGCAAACTTTAGGTAAGGTTTTCTCTAAAGAGTTTCATATACAAAAAAAAATATTTTTTCTCTTTTTTTGCTGAGTTTTCTATTCAACCATTATAGAGGATGCATCCAGCTGACAGGCCATGCATTAAAGTTAATGTCCGAGTACTGTCCCAACCTTCAAGTCCTGATTCTAAAAGACTGTAAAAACGTTTCAGAAGCCAGCCTCATCCATTTCTTTCAAAAGAAGCATATCACGCAAAACTTGCGCGTATTGGATGTCTCCAACCTGGATATCATCAAAGACAGTGTTTTACTGCCACTCCGATTACCCAACCTGGAAAAATTAAATATTGGCTGGTGTAAAAACATGACTGGCCCTGGACTCATCCCCTTGCTGGATTCCTGTTCTTCCACCTTACGCTTTCTCAAACTCAATGGCTGTCCTCAGCTGGATAATGATACAGCAGCAGCAGTGTTTGGTCGTCAGCTGCCCAACCTGAGTCATTTGAGCTTGGCCTCCTGTACAAGTCTAACAGATGATGGTCTTTTTGAGTTTTTAAAAAGCAACGATAATACCCACTCTCATAGTAACATCACACATCTGAATCTCTCCAACTGTGCCCGTCTTACGGATGCATCATTACGCCATCTCTCCCTTTATCTATTAAAATTGACGCATCTTGAAGTTGCTGGCTGTGTGCTCATGACAGATCAGGGCTTTTGCTACATGTCACCACGTCTACGTACACTAGTGCATCTGGACTTAGAGGATCTGCAACAGATTACAGGTATCACTGTTCGTTCTGTGGCCAACCATCAGGCCAACCTGGAGCGTCTCTGTCTCTCTAACTGTACCCAGATCTCTGATGATGCTATCCACCACTTGATCCTGCATGGTACCTGTCATAAACTACAGCACCTTGAGCTCGATAACTGCACCATCACCGATGAAGTACTGAATACCATTGCCATCAACATGGAACAGAAACAGATCAAACAGCAGCAGCAACAGAAGGAATTGCTCCTCTCCTCTATTAGTATGACGGATTCCAATATCAGTTTCTTCTCCAGTCACAGCCAGGAACCCCCCATCAAGATGATTGAGTGCCGACCTATGAGTGTAGAGGTACTCGACTGTAACAATATCACAGAGTTAGGTGTGCGCAAGGCACTCGCAAAGGCAGGACCCATGCTTACCATCAAGAGTTTTTATTCTTTTAAAACACAGCAAGAACTTGTTGAGCAAGAGAATAATAGTGTATCATTAGAAAGTAGTAGTAGATCTTTACGTTCCGTATCTAGAAGAAATGGTGCTGCGGGCCAGCCTTCAGCAGCAAGTTGCATTATTCTTTAAAGCACTGTTTTTGTACCCGTTTGAAATGGGGACAGGTCTTAAAATCTTGTCTTTTTTATTTATTATTATTATCCCTGTATTTGAATATTTGTAAAATTAGCAAAAAATATATAATAAACTTTATTCCCCCTCTTCCTCATCCTCTGAAAAAAAAAAAAAAAACGATATTTATGATCACCTGATTATCTCAATGATAAATGCACACGCACACGCATACTTTATAATAACACGGAGAGCGAGAGAGTATCTCCTTGTTTTTTATGTTTATAAGAGTTTGTATTATATAATAATAAAGTGATAATAATAATAATAATAATAATAAATAAGATGATAGAAAGGATGAACCTCTTTTTATAATAATAATAATAATAAATCAGTTTAACAACAACCACCTGATCCATTGACTTTAGAAGGAGCTGCTTGATCCAATTTGACTTCTTCTCTTTGACGGGTTTGTTGAGCTTGTTGAGTATCAATCAATCTCTTTTTAATGTCCCTGAGAAGAATAGAATGTTATTATATGCAAAAAAAAACAAAACAAAAAAAAAAAAAAAACAGACTCTTATCGTCTTTTTACCTTGCTAAATCAAAAAAAGCTTCTTCTACTCCGACATTGGCCTTTGCACTTGTTTCCATAAATCGAATGCCTAATTCAGATGCCAAGGCTTCACCTTGTTCTTTTGTAACAACCTTATTTTCATTGTTGGTGCTTTTTTTTTATATCTCTTTCTATATATAAACTTACTCTTTTATCTTCCATATCACACTTATTACCAATCAGTATCTTATTGACGCCTTCACTGGCGTGCTGTTCGATATTGGAGAACCAATTTCTCACATCTTTTTGATATGTTAACAAATAATAATTTAAGAAATAAAATAATAAGTACATACTTCCAAAGGATCTCTCATCTGTTGTGTCATATACCAAAAGAATACCCATAGCACCACGATAATAAGCTAAAGTAGAAAAAGGGTTATTAATATACGCCATCCACTGTGTTAAAAAAACAGACATGTGCATATAAAAGAAAAAACGGCCAACCTGTTGTGATGGTACGGAATCTTTCCTGGCCGGCTGTATCCCAAATCTGCAACTTGATACGCTTTCCATCCAGTTCAATAGTACGAATTTTGAAATCAATACCAATGGTTGTAATGAAGGAAGGTGTAAACGAATCATCCGAAAAGCGAAGTAATAAACAACTCTTTCCAACACCTAGAGTATATGCGTTTAGTCTCTCTCTTTTTTTTTTTTAGAAAAGTGGGAGAGGGGGCTCTAACTTATTTACCTGAATCACCAATAAGTAAAAGTTTGATTAAATAGTCATAGGAAGCACTCTTGGCTGTTGCCATATTATATATTGTTTTTTTTGGTAGAAAAGAGAAGGAGCAGTTTATCATTTTTATTGTTTAAATAAATACACTTTACTATGTCACGTGAATACTCTTCATTGTATTAAGATGCCATGTATAAAAAAGCATTATAAAGATGGGATGATATGGTTGCAGTTTATTACATACTAATAAAAAAAAGAGTTTCTTTTCTCTTTCTTTCTAACGATATTATAGAAGACGTAGTATAAATGTTGGTGAATTACTATTGGTTATTATGCAAAAAGAAAAATTTCAGCCTTTCGATAGAATGAACCGGGCGCAATTCACCTCCAGTTTGGTAGATTAGACAAGAAAAACCTCAGCGATAAACCTGTATAAAAGGTTCTCTATAATGAGGTGTCTGTGTTTATTCAAGCGGCTGAACAGGTACTTCTCCTGGGTTATCTGGGCGAACAATATTGTGAAAGGCTGGGAGTATGCGTGGACTTGGAATGACCAGGAAATATTCCACTCCTTTTTGGCAGCTTGGTCAAATACTAGTCGTCCTAAATTCGTCTGTCAGATGGAATCTATTAGTATAACTCTGGTTCAATAGCCGAAGTATTCCAATACTCTTTCTAGGTCCGTGGTGTCGTTGGTTTGGTGCGCTTCAGTTATCGATAGCTATTGAAGGGTGACTAGAGTCAGGACATCTTTCCCAGATCTGATTTTGCTTCCTTCCTCTCGCCAAAGACAGAATTCTACCTAAGCTTCCTAAAACTTGAGTATTCATCACCAAGGTAATTCAGGTGCAGTGTACTCTTTGAAGTTGTGATCTAGCCCGATAATGCATTCATATCTGTAAACGCTTAACATAGGAAGGTGCTGAAATTCAGCGTTTTTAGGATCAATATTTTCTTTATTGTTATTCATAGCTATGATGATGAGGTAAAAAAGTTCTATATAAAATAAATTCCATGCTGACAACTGTAAAAATTGGAATCGATAGTTGGCCTTTTATTATGCTATATGTATAAGTAAATTTGACTGTCCGTTACACGCTGTTGTTGTTTTCTTTTTGAATCCTTATAAAGTAAAGCTGATTCTTTAATGATAGATCCTTTTAAAGCCGTTGCTCATATTAGATAATTTATTTAATAAACAGAAAACTTTACTCCGAAAAAAAACATTTACTCATTTTGCCTAATAAGGTGTGTGTCAAAGACTGGAATTACTTAAGGGCGGCAAATGCCGTAGCAACCTCATCGGCTTTAGTAAGACTTTGTCCTCCAGTGTATCGGTCTATAACTTGACCTTTATTGAAGATCAATACAGTAGGAACAGCTTCGATCTAAAAACAAAATAAATAAATAAAAAAAAGATTAAACAAGGAGCTCAGAATAACAGAACATTTTCTTATTACCTCGTATTAGTCTGTAAAATCTGGAATATAATCGGTGTCTATGTTTACAAAAACAACCGGAGGGTGGGCATCAGCTGCCGTATCCCAGTTTTCATAGTACTTTCCCTGAAGTACACTCTCAACCAAGCTGTTTTCATTTAGTTTGTTTGCCTTGTTTTATAATATATATATATAACTTACTGTGAATTAAAGAAGAAAGAACCGTGGTAAGCAATATCTCTCCTCTTTCGGGAGAAAATAGTGTTTTCAGAAAAATTATACCACTTTGAACGCAAGCGCTAGTTTTTAGATTACATGTCAAATGTTACACGTTGTAGGTATGACTGCCTTCCCTCTCTTTCTCTCTCTCCCTCTCTCTCTTTCTTTTTACATGAAATTCGTTAAATGGGTGAGAATAACACAGAAGTATAGACCGGATTTCTTGAATATAAGTTTGGATGACCCAAGCCGAGAAACTCTGCTTTTACTAAGGTTGGTAGCTTGGCTACCACTATTTTGCCTGTAGAATACACATTTTTATATTAAAAAACGTAGTTTTTTTTTCTTCTTTCTAATAAAGAGCTGAAAATCAACTTCTGAATCTGGCTTCAAATGTTTGAGAAAAGTCATGTCATGCAAGAGTATATCTTCTCGATCTTCCTTTATCATAGCTTCAACGGTGGCACAGTCATCTTCATAATTTTTTTACACTTTTAATACGTGAAGTTACATACTCGGTTGATATTACTTTTACTTTTTATATATTTTTATATTCATACCAACATTGGTTTATCAGCGAACATCCCCAACTATATCAATTGATAACCATCATATGATCTCGATCCAAGCAGCAACACTCACTTCAAACTCTAATCATACAAAACTCGTATCATTTGTTTATTTAAAAGATCTTATCTGCGCTATGGTATTGATTAATGCAGATCAGGTTTATGTGTAACAGTAAACAATTCGTTAATTTCAATTCCTTTTTTTGAAAGATATAATCATTATCTATATTCCTTCTCTTTGACATAGAATACGGTATGTCACATCAATATATATATATATATATGAAAAATAAAGGGTGATAGAAAGAAGACTTGACTTCCATTTCTCAGAAAAGATGATGAAAATAAAGGGAGGATAGAAAGGAAGACATGTCTTGTTTTTCATATAAACAAAGACTTGTTTTCATTCTTTTTTTTGGAGCTCCATTTTTGTTTATGGAGAAATTAATGCTCATGTTTTCGATGGCAAACACTACTAATAAATAGTAAAAACTAATGATATGGACCATCAATTAACCAAACGGAATATCGGTGTTTCGTTTACTTGTAAAAAATACAATATTAAAATAGATTAGAGTCTCGATAAAAAAAAAAGGTGCCAGAGTAAAAGGACTAGACTGAGGAGAGTCCAACTTACACTTGATATCAGTTGACATTGTCACATGTTTTTTTTTTATTATAAAAAAAGACGCAAAAATGCACACCTTCTACTAAATTTTCTCACTTTCAATCAAATTATAAAAAAAAATGAGTTCAACACCACCTAAAGTTAGTATTTCTTTTCAATTACTTCTCTTTATAAGAATAGATACTAATGGCTTCCATTTTCTCCTTAGTCTAACTCTCCCAAAGGTGATTATTCACCCGTAATCTCCCCATCCATGTTGGCACTCTCTGACTACGATGATGATTGCTCTACCGAAAACTCAAGAACAGATGCAAGTGGCACTTCTATCCCTAACTACATTCAAGACGACCAGGAATCATCTCTGGGATATCAAAGCCTAGAAGAATACAGCTACCCACATCTATATAATACCTATTGGAGCTCTCCATATATAGTCGATCGCGTTCCGGTTTCCCCAACACTTACGGTTGTTGATGGGTGCTACTTTGATTCTTTAGCCTACAGTCCCGTTCCATCTATTTCTCTTGAAGACTTTGAAGATGTATCTGAAGAAAATTTCTTTGTAGACCATGATAGAGATACGAAGATCTCAGATGAAGACAACAGTGACAATGCGTCAATTGCCACTACAGTACCTGACGTTTTCAATGAAACTGAGCCGGATCACCCCGAGAAATCTCGCTCTAGTTCGCCATTGGCTGGGGAATCGCAAATAAAAGATCAAGCCACCCAAACTTCCGTACACATGTGTCAATGCACATGTGGCAATGTTAAATGTGCCTCGCGTCGCATCCATGATATAAAGTTAACCCAGATACATCGACATAAAAGATTCCTCCAACGATATTATACCTTTCCAGGTGTCCCAATGAACCACCCATACAGGCGACTTCAGTCTCGTATGTCACCATTTGCTTATCGAGGCTCTTCAAAGCTCTCTGATAAGACTCAAAAGTAAAAAAAAAACTTTTTTTTTTTCTCTATGCTACTTACTTACGTTTGTCCTTGTTTTTCATTGTTATAGTTTAACTATTTCTATTTCCTTCTCTTTTTTTTTAAAAAAAAACATGTACATTCGATTTTTTTTTTTTTTTTCTATAAAATAAAATAAAAATCTCGCCTTTTATCACTCAATATTAAACTGACAAAGTAGTAAACCATTATTTCCATTTATACCCACTTGAAGTATTAACAAAATACATCTCAATTTAAACACAAGTGATACATGTGAATTCAAAACCATGTTATTTTAACCAAGATTGATTTGAGGGTAGTTATTGATAAACTGTTCAACGTTTGTCATTTTATGAAGTATATACAGTTGTTCAAAAGTTTGGTTTTTATTGATTTATCATCAGCTTTGCCCCGAGAGGAGCAAAGTCTGGCTGTTCTAATTATAATATATTTCCAGGGATGATGGGTTTACAGTGAGAAGTATATACAGTTGAACCTGGAGTTTAGTGACAGAAAATGACGTTTTTGGTCTCCACAAGAATATTGTATGCTATGATAACACATGATATCAGTCAATATAAGCACCTAACATACCCATCTTTGTAGACTTGAGGTGATTTTGCTATTTATAAAATTAATGCCAATCTATTCATGTGTATTTATTAACATCAAGTTATAGATGAAATAAGCCAAGTTTATAATACAGATAGGCTATCTCTTCATACAATAGTGGACACTTTATTTATTTTGAATAATAAACAACATGAAACATTTTGAGAGCAAAAGGTTTTTGTAAATTGACAGAGTTTATAAAGTCTGTATTACTAAACTCTATGTTCAACTGGAGAGAGAAAACTAATGCAGTATATTCTAACAAGAGATATAGTCTATATCTATCTAGACCTTTTTGTACAGCTATCGCTTTTTTCGTTCCATAACTTCACTTGCAACAAACAGAAGGTGACTGCATCGCCTCACTTAATACCTTCTCAATGAATACCGCTCCAGCTATTTCTAGCGATCCATCTGGACAAACAACGTCACTGTGTTAGCTTCCTATCTGCAAGTCAGGGATCTTCTACATCTTTACAAAAGAGGCGAAAGTAAAACAAACAAACAAACAAAAAAAAGGAAACGTTCTTTATCCTATACTATATTTATTTATGTTTATATTTATGTTTATATTTATGTTTATATTTGTTCTTCATTATTATAATCATACTGTTTCTAACATAATTCTACCTAAATAGCATTACCCTGCATATTTATAAAGACCACCCAGCGTGATATTTAAAAAAAAAAAAAAAAAAAAAAAAAAAAAAAAAAAAAAAAAAAAAAAAAAACTACTGTTAATCAAAACAATATTGCCGTTCCTCATGCATTTTAAGTTTTACGAAAAGAAATAATGCTTTGATTATTATTTCTACTGTTAGTTGTAGGTATATTTATAGTTTAAAAATGAAATAGAATCGCATAATGAAACAAGAGCGACTTTTTTTATTTTTGAATAAAAGGCGGTGTAACCATTGCTGGGGATAGAATAATTTTAATATTAACTTGTACTTTTTTATGAGTAAAAACTACGATTGCGAAGCAATATTAATGGATATTTATATGAACATATTATTTATTTGAGATGTAGTTTATAGATAGAACTAAAATATAATTGGATGTTATGGCATAAGAATAGACTTAAAAAAAATAGTAAAAACGTTAATGAAAAGTGCATAATTAGAGATTATTAGCTTTTTTTTTGGGTATTCAGGATCTCTGCACAATCCACATACGTATTTGCAATATATAGTTCTAGATTTTCCAGAGCAACAATTTGTTGTGTATTTACAAGCTACACATGTTCGGATTCTTGGTGTTTTATTCTTTTCTTGTTTCAAGTTCCTCCATAATTTTCATATAGGAAAAACATTTTGTGCTGTTTAAAGTTGGATAGGTTGGATAGACACCAACCTATCCAGCCTATCCAGCCTATCCAGCTTGCGCATTATTGAATTCTAAAATGTTTAGAGAAACTGAAAAATAGCTAAACTCAATTGGGCAGTGACACATCACGTCACAGTAATTCTATCTTTCTCTGCATCTTTGTTGTCAATAGTGTTCTTCCTACAATAAATCGCTTAAATATCTTCTTATCAATGGTATTTATTTTTTGAATAACTCTTCTTGACCTTCACAGAAAGTATACCCAAGGTACTTTGAACCAGCTACTCTCTTCTTTGTTGATTTGGTACTGACAGAAAATGGAATAAATAACTTGCTTTTGAAAATGACAAGACGACAAAAGACAAATGATAGGCTAATTTTATATGATAAAATTAAATAAAAAAGTGAGATTGGCTTTGTGTTTTTTTACTTGTTTTGTTTATTTACAATCAAAAGATTGGAGAATTGTATCTAATCTTAATTCAAAATAAATATATCTTCCCTGTTATTCAGATAGCCTCTAATTGAAAAATTTTATTTTTTATAATAATATAGAAAACGTTTATTTGAAAAGTAATAATTCTTCATGCACTAGGAACATGTTTGCGAGTGTGTATGTAAAAATAGATAATATATGTAGTTTTGTAGACACAATTTAGTAGATAGTACACCTTTGGTTATTGCCTCTATTTTAAAAGTAGTATAAATCTAGAAATAATTAGTATCATGAATAGAATGTATTTATTGATGTTTCTTACCGAAACTTGAATTTAAAAGCTGTGTTTTATAAAGTGTTTGTTCTGGTCATTATCCATCTCACACCGTAAGTTGTTACTATTCGTAACTGTCGGCGAGGTGAAGACCACTTCTTATCAGATTGAGGTGAGATTATAATTACACTGATTTTATTTTGTCTTTTCTTGCTTTCTTGTTTTGTTTTTTTGTTTTCTTGTTTTCTTGTTTTTGTTATTGGTTATGCAGAATTTGATTGAACCAGTAGCTGTGATGGTAAATACGTGTATGATTCTTGATATGTAGACCTTGGATTTAACATGAGAGAAATGTTATAGACCAAGCCTTTTTTGGCATTCAAGCAGAGCTAAGCTTTTCATGTAGAGTTTCATGACTTTTATATGGCGGCTTCTTCATTTAAATGTTGTTTTCACTCATAACCAGCGTGTGAACTATTCTTCATCAATTAAGAGTGCAGAAAGAGATAGCCAGAGGACCAACTTTTTTTTTTTTGGTAGGTGTTTCAGATGAATAAGTTGTCAAAGTAGATTCCTTTTTGTTTTAAAAGTCATGTATGATATGGCAAGCAGCGTGATTGATTGCACTTGATAGAGTCGCTTGTTTGCTTCAGCATGAACATCGCTTGCTTTAATTTGCTTTGCTTTGCTTTGCCTTGATTCATTTTCTATTTAAATTATAATAAATTAATCTTTGGTTTTCTTTTATATGTATATATATATATATATATATATATTTACCTTTGTTCCCTTGACAACTTTGATTGAATACTTGATCCCATTTTGTTTTTTGTTAGAAAATTTCAAATTCCAACGCCAAAGCCTAAGAAATATCTAATAAGTGCACCCCTCGTTCTCTCCAGGCAAAAAGCAAAATGGATGTTGTGTGGCAAAAATGAAATATACAAAGAAGTACAGAAAGGGTGTATATATATGTACAAAAAGTGTGCGGTATTTACAAAAAAAAAAAAGGTTATATACAAGAAAAAAAGCACGATAATTGATAATAAAAAAGATAAAAAATATATACAAGGAGAAAGAATACATACAGAAAGATAGAAGATATATACAAAGATGATGCCCGCCAGATTCGTAATGACCCAATCCACAAACCCTATTCAAATCCACAAAAGAAGGATATAACCATCCCACATGAGCTATCAGCCTCGCCAAAGAAAACCTTCCAGCAGATTGGGAAAGACCAGCCCAGACCGCCAGTGATCCCAGATCATCTCTAAGGCAAGTTGTCGCGCCACTTGGCACTACCTGAACTCTCACCCTACAAATACCCAACCCTGTAGTTTGGTGACAGATACCCGTTCAGGCGTTCACAATACCAGAATGTCACTCTTATTCAAGTGCCTTTGAAAGAACGGAAAAGGAAACAAAACTTCTTTATCCAAGTCTTGCGGATAAAGAAGCTCATCAGGGAGATACTAATCTATAAGATTATGAGTAAACGTTTCATTTTATAATATTTTTCATTTATTTTTTAAAATTGAATTGGTTTATGTACTTACTTTTGACTTGTCTTCATTAAAACCCATGAAAGGCAATTTCGTAAAAGTTCCACTAGTAAAAAAGATACCCTGGATACCCTAATGCCACTTTGCTACAGAACATGAAGGTACCTGCAGGAAAAGAGTGCAGTTAGTAACCAAAATGACCAATAACTTACCCCAAAGATGCCCGGAACCGACTGGAAGTTCAAGCAGCCTAACCCCCTCTACCAGAAGAGGATTCTCCAGCAAGAAACTGACAGCTCGGGCAGCGCACCCTCAATTGCTTCAATGGACATGGAATGCTTCATGGGCTTTCGGAAACTGGTGGGCGAAAGAAAAGAGCGGTTGTTTTTTTGGTTTTTTTTTTTTACAATTTTTTTTGTGAGGTTTTTTTTTTTCTGTACTTCATGGGTAAAATCAAAATTGTCGACAACAAAACTGGAATACAAGTTACCACGAGGCGTAACCTTCGTCGTCATCCCACTCTGGGGGCTCATCATCCCAATCCGGTGGCTCACCATCCCAATCCGGCTCACCCTCCCATTCGAGCGGAGGCGGTGGTGGAGGTGATGGTGGAGGCGATGGAACTGATGATGGTGGAGGCGATGGGGTAGGAGATGGGACCGGAGATGGGACAGGCGACGGAACAGGCGACGGAACAGGCGGTGGTGGAGGTTGAGGTGGAGGTTGAGGCGGAGGTTGAGGCGGAGGACGAGACGAACAAAGCCAATACAAAAACCAAGCAAAAATGTAGACCAAGCCTATACCAGCCACTATTTTGTAGAGGACCCATGCTATTTCAAAAATATATAAATAAGTAAACAGATTCTATTTAATATATATGCGATTATAACAGAACTTACGGTATGTTGTGCTGGTAGGCGCCACCGATTCTCGTTCAACGAGGTCAGTTGGCGACGCCTCTGCGCTTTCTTCAAAACTGGGTATAGACTCCTCTTCAGTGACTGGTGGTGGTGGTGGTGGTGGTGTATCAAAAAGGATATTGGCTTGTTCAAAAGTTTCAAAAATGGCGGTTGGTATTGGTTCTATAATTACTGAATTGTGTATTCCAGGTGCAAAAATGTCTTTCAAAAAATAATAGTCTTGTATTTCAAAGTTTGTAGCAACGTATACTGTTGTGAGTAAACTAATAGCTGCAATAATAACGAAGGTAAAAGTACTAATGAGCATTTTTTGTTAAGCGACTACAAAGAAGAAAGAGAGAGAAAAGAAAAAGTAACACGACTTGTTTAATTAATAATAAATAACTACATCAATGTTTACTTTGAAAAGCCAAACATATTCAGTAGATTAAGTATGTATGACAAAATTAGCAATTCGTCACTTGATGATAAACAACTAATTGCATAACCTTGAGTTGATTGTTTCGAGGCAGGTTTTTTTACTTTTGCTTTATTCATCGTATTAATTATGGCACAAACAAAACACAAAGCCAATCTCACTTTTTTATTTAATTTTATCATATAAAATTAGTCTATCATTTGTCTTTTGTCGTCTTGTCATTTTCAAAAGCAAGTTATTTATTCCATTTTCTGTCAGTACCAAATCAACAAAGAAGAGAGTAGCTGGTTCAAAGTACCTTGGGTATACTTTCTGTGAAGGTCAAGAAGAGTTATTCAAAAAATAAATACCATTGATAAGAAGATATTTAAGCGATTTATTGTAGGAAGAACACTATTGACAACAAAGATGCAGAGAAAGATAGAATTACTGTGACGTGATGTGTCACTGCCCAATTGAGTTTAGCTATTTTTCAGTTTCTCTAAACATTTTAGAATTCAATAATGCGCAAGCTGGATAGGCTGGATAGGCTGGATAGGTTGGTGTCTATCCAACCTATCCAACTTTAAACAGCACAAAATGTTTTTCCTATATGAAAATTATGGAGGAACTTGAAACAAGAAAAGAATAAAACACCAAGAATCCGAACATGTGTAGCTTGTAAATACACAACAAATTGTTGCTCTGGAAAATCTAGAACTATATATTGCAAATACGTATGTGGATTGTGCAGAGATCCTGAATACCCAAAAAAAAAGCTAATAATCTCTAATTATGCACTTTTCATTAACGTTTTTACTATTTTTTTTAAGTCTATTCTTATGCCATAACATCCAATTATATTTTAGTTCTATCTATAAACTACATCTCAAATAAATAATATGTTCATATAAATATCCATTAATATTGCTTCGCAATCGTAGTTTTTACTCATAAAAAAGTACAAGTTAATATTAAAATTATTCTGAGACTCCTTCTAAAGAAAATAAGATCTTGCGTGTAAATATATCAAAAATTCAAAGCTTTCAGGATCAAAGGAAAGTATTACCTATTCAAATATCTTTTAAGAAACGAAAGTAGATGTATCATTTTGAGATCTTAAACTGCAACTTGAGGATAAAATAATCTTAGTGCCCATGGTCCAGCAGTATACAGAAAAGGGAGATGGTGATAACCTTAAACCAATAAAAACACATTTTAAAGATAGAAACAAAGATCCCGTATGTATTCGGATAACCTAAAAAACATTGTATCCATGTTCAGGATCCCTCTTTAACTTTATAACAAACTTCGCCGGAAATACCTATTTAAACCCTATATTTATACTAAGAAATAACTACATTCTTTATTTCAATGCTAATAAACCATGCACATCATAGTGATACCAGTCTAGCATCCAATTGGTTAATAAACTTGGTTTATTCAACCCAATAATGCACTTTTTTTTTTTATTCGATGTATTGTATTTCATTGTCTATTCCTCTTTTCGTTACTATTATTGACTTTCATGCAAAATGGATTGTTGTCCTATCTTTTTGATAATCCATCTTATTTTGTGATCGTACCTGATTCTATCTTCATCTCATTTTCAACCTAGTCAATAAGCCTTTTATTAAAAAAATAAGAAGAATAAACCAATGCTACATTTTACAATCACGATGTTTTGTTTAGTTTTTCTTTCTCTATAAAGTGATGATTGTTATTTTACATGTTTCATTGAAAACAACTCTACAAAATTAAAGCAGCGACTCTGTATTAACTATATGGAAAGATGAGAAAAAAAAAACAAAATAATCTCTTTTTGCTTTCTACTTTCCTATTTATATATAAAAAAAGTAAATGGTGTTGCCGCCTTCTATTTACCCTGTCAAGGGAATCACTTTCTTTCTAACTCACCCTCAAGTAAGAAACCAGAAAAAAAAAACACTTAATAGCTCCAAAGACTAACCTTTTTCTATAAAGTTGTGGCTCAAAACCCTTTGCCCCTTTCTCCTCACACTCATCGCTGGCATTCTCTCTCTTGTTCTCTCCTTTGTCTATCTCTTACCCTTACAAGCCCACGCCCTTATTAATGCCCGCTGTCCTGTCTGGTTGGCATGGCTTGTTTCTGTCATTTTCGTCCTGCTCGAATCAGCCGTGTTTGATTTACTCTTTTTTGCCATTGTGGTGCCATTCTTCCAGGACGCACTGTTCGATGCGACACTAAGAGCGGCAGGTTTGGAGCGTATGTTCAAGACTCGTGTGCCAGTATCTGGGTTGAAACTATGTTGTCGTGGTATTTCGTCAGGTATTTCATTAGTGTGGTTACTTGTATTGGCGCAGGTAAGAAATAAATAATGTCACATGTGTATTTGTGTGGGGTTTGCTAACTCATTTTTTTTTTTTACATAAGATTATCATTCTTATTATTACTGCCCCACTTCATTTGATTCCTGTTTTGGGTACATTTGTTGCCTGTTATATCAATGGTTGGATAGCCTGGTAAATAGTTTTATTATAAAAAGTGGCTGACAACTTTATTTTATTTATTTAACCTATCTTTTTAGTTGGGGACATCACATCCACTATGACTTGGAATTTAGAGGTTTCAGTGTCGGTGACTCGAGAGCATTTGCATGGCGACATCGTTCGGCCTATTGTAACTTCGGTACAGTAGCTGTCGCACTTGAAATAGTCCCACTCTTCAATCTGCTCTTTATGTGGACTAATGTAGTGGGTGCTGCACTCTATGTGGGTGATAAGTATATAAAGAACGAAAAGGCGATTGCAGCCAACAACAGTGGATCATCTCAAAATGTGTATCAGAGTCATCCTGGTTTGAACAAAGATGGGTATGGCTCGATTGCTTAAAAAAAAAACATTATATACACTATTTATTAAAATCAAAAACAACACAAAAAAAAAACTTCTTCTATCAATGTAGCTATTATAAGCTATAAACACAAACACACACATTTATTTACATATAAAAATAAAATGCACACTCTATACCAAAATAAGGGGAAATATCCAATCAATATTGTATGTTGGCTTGCATGCGCACTTATCAAACACATTTATAGGCTCTGATTATTTTAAAACCCCGTGAAGTACCTGGATTTATAAATATACATCTTGAACCAAATGAGGGTTATTAGGAAATCAAGAAGCTTCTCCCTCTTTTTCTTTTTCTTTCTTTCTCTCTTTTTTGTTGTTGTTTTCCTTCTTTCCGTACTATTTTATATACTATGGGAAATCATCTTCTCAATACAAGCCATCCATACGCTCCACAGACAAGTCAGAGTAGTTCCCTGAGAGACAATAATAGCGCTGGCGATCTTCCGGAGCCCGTATTACCATGGTTAAAGTCAGAATCACGACAGTCGTTGAGATCACAAAGCTCCTCTGTCGATACTAGTGGCCTTCATACCGTTAAACGAAATGCAATCACAAGTGCCCAGCAAGGAACAAAGAAGAAGAGATGGACTAAACACAAGTGGTGGATGTTGTTATCAAACACATTGGTAGGGATTAGATTGTTTTGTGAATATATCTCATCTGTTTATTTATTTACTTATTTTTTTTTTTAGCTATTTTGCTATGGACTGGGAACTCTCTTATTGGCCTTTTTGACTTTTTTCAAGTGTAATAGATATATATATATATATAAAAAAAGAGAACTCCTTAAAAAAAATTCGATTTTTATTAAAATAATATATATATTCCTTAGTTTATCTACGTGCAGATGTCATGGTTGTCGGTGAAAGAACGATTGTCAACTGTAATTATTACCAATAGCACAAAACGAAAAATAAACTAACATCTCTCTAAATATAGTAATTCTCGCCACCGGTGCCATATGTTTGTTTACATCCATTGTAGGCTATGTCGGCATCATGCTCAACAACAGAGCCATCCTGACATTCTACAATTTACTTTTATGGCCCAGTTTCGGTATGATTGCCGCCATTGGTTATACCGCTTATAGAAGAAATAAATGGAATCTTGAGGGTAAACTCTCCTATCAATGGCATTATGATCTCACTGCTGATGGAAGAGCACGCGTCCAAGCTAATGTAATAGAGAGAGAGAGAGAGAGAGAGATCACCTCAACATACTCATTTTTTTTTTTTTCTTCTTCTATGTTCTAGCTTCATTGCTGTGGTTATAAATCATTTACAGATTACCACGAACGTTCCAACAAATGTTTCCCCCGCACCTTACTCCCAGGCTGTAAATTCAAATACCAAAACTTCACTCGCGAGGCGCTTACCATCACCTGGATAGTCGCTTTCTCCATGATCCCCATTCACCTCTTTGTTCTCTTTTCTGCACTGCTGTGCTCCAACCACATCAATCGCAAGTTTGGTAAGGGACTCCCACCCAAGTTGTATCGTTTGGATTATCAGGGTATTGTGGCGGGCACGCCAACAGGGAGTTCGGTGGTACTTCATACTGCTGGCTTACAACAGAGACATCAATAAAAATAAAACTTTTTTTTATATCAAGTGCTGTTTGTTTATTATTATTATTATTTTTTTGTTATTGTTTTTATATATATATGATATGTTCTTTTCCAAAAATGACACACACACACACACACACACACACACAAAAGAGTATACATAAAATGAATTTTTTTTTAAAAGAAATCTTTTTTTTTTTGAGTTTTATGCTGATCCTGCAGTATCAACGGGGGTCTCATCCTTTTTTGGTTCTTCTTCTTGTGGTATGGAAGCGGCAGCGGTGGCAGCAGCGACGGTAGCGGCCACAGCAGCGGTGGGTGGTGCCTCTTCGTCCTCCTCCTTTACTTCACCTTCTTCCTCCTCCTCTTCTTCTTTGGTCTGTTGTTGTTCTGTTGCTGCTGGAGCGAGTGGTCCAGGAGCGAGTGGTTCAGGAGCTTCTTTCATTTCTTCATCCCTACTACTACTACTACTACTACTATGAGTGGTGGTAGGATTTTCCTTTATTTCTTCTTCTTGTCGTTCTTCTTCGTGTTTTTGTTCTTGTCTAGCCTCCTCTTCTTTCTCTTCCACCACTGCTTCTTCTTCTTCTGCCTTCTTTTCCATCGCCACTTCTTCCACCTTCACCTCCTCCTTTTGTTGCTGTTGTTCAATGACCGGTGTCTTTTCTCTTTCCTCCATCTTTTGATCTGCTTCTCGTTCCTTCTCCTCTTCTACTTGTGTATAATGTTTAGGCTTTTTATTCTCCTCAGACTCTGGTGGCATGGACCTCTTTTGTCCAAGTTGGGGATTACCCATACTTAGGAGAGCATCGGCAGCACTCGAATCATAATCCTCGGCAGGTTTATTATTACTATCCCCCTTCTTGTTATACTCTTCAGGTCTCTCCATAGGAGAACGTGCTGCCGGATGGTATGATGACGACAGTTCTTCGTGCTTAACAGGAGGTGTGTGACGATAAGGATGTGGTTGTTGTGGTGGTGGTGGATAATGCTGCTGATGAGGTGAAGAATGATAGAGATCAGGACGTGATGAGGATGATCTCGTTGCTTCCACTTCCGCTGGTCTCTGTGCAGGTGAACGCTGCTCGTAGCGGTAGCTATCAGAGTGAGCAGAACGGGGTGAAAGACGATGCTGTGGTTGTTCAAAGGGGACACGCGGGCGGGGTGAAGGATTGGGCGAGCGTTTCTCGACTTGCTGTTGACGCATCGACATGGGAGGGAGGTTCTGTGGTTGTTGTTGTTGTTGTTGTTGTTGTTGGGAAAGATGGGCTCTTTCATCGTGCATGATAGGGTTCATTCTCTCAGAGTTGTTGCTATTCATGCGCTCAGCGTTCATGCGTCCAATGTCGGGGATACGGACATCTTCACGTGGGTTATTGGTGCTACTGCTGCTGGGAGGGTAGGGGTAAGGTCCTGGTGAGCGACGGCCGGAGGGTGGTGGGCCTGGCATGGGGAGGTCTCTAATAGGTCCATTGTTACCTTCATGATGTGACATGGGGTGCTAATATATACATATAAGTTAGATATTCTATCCATTTGAAAAAAAAGACCACATCCTACTTACATTCACAACGGGTAATTGAGGTGTGGACACTCTTTCATCATTTGGACGTTGAGATCCACCAACAGCGGTATGATAAGCAGACATACTAGAAGGTGGTCCAGCGGGTGCAGATTGACTATAAGAAGCACCATTCAAGGGCTGTCCATTAGGTCCACTTTGGTATTGACTTGGGTTATTTACATCCTGTGGTACAGGAGCACTACCAGCACTATATATATATACATTGATTAAAACAACATGAATCCAATCCCCCCTCTTGTTCTACTTACATTTGAGAAGTTTGAGCAGTTTGTGATTTTCTTAATAATTCAAGACGTTGTTTAATGTGAGGGTTTGAAGGATCCAACTCAGCAGCACGCTGATAGGCATCCAATGCATCTTGAATTTGATTATTACATGATTCATATAATGTACCTAAATCATACCAAACTTCACTAATGTAAGGATTTAAGCGAATGGCACGACTATAAGCATCGAGAGCATCACGGTACTATTTATATGTTATATAGTGAGTATGTATACACGAATTCCCTCTCTTTGTTTTCTTACCTGATTGATTTGATAATAAAGTACACCAATAGAACACCAAAATGTAGGATTACGAGCATCACGATACACAGCCTGCTGATAAGCCTCATAGGCCTTATTATAATTCTGTTCTGCCATGTAGCATCTACCAAGTAAGTACCATGACTGCGCATCATTACTATCTGATTTTAAGGAACGGGTCAAGTACTGGATGGCAAGTGCTTGATTACAGAATGATGTGTTTTGCTGGTGATATAACCAGCCTAATTGCTGTAATACTTTGGCATGATCAGGGTTTTCAGCCAATACACGTTCATAGGCTTCTTTTGCCAATTCATACTTTTTTTTTTTTTTTGGGAATAAAAGGATGATGGTTAATATACAAAAGCCTCACCCTCCTCCTTATGCACACTGTCCTACCTCTTTTTGTTGTTCATAAACATGACCTGTTTGGAACCAAATATCAGATTCAGTCAATGGTCTAGGTGGATTATGAAGTATATAGCGGAAGCACTTTATAATATAGAGTGTTAATGGGATATCCTCACTCTCTCTCCTCTGTTTAACAACCAACCTGAAGTGAAAGATCATATTTCTGCTGCTGTTTATAAATAATACCTAATCTAAAGTAGATTTCATTTGCCTTTTCAAACTTGGCATCCATCTTCATGACTGCTGAAAATGCTTCCTCTGCGTGTTCTAATGAACCATAACGATCATAGAGAATACCAATGCCATACCAGAGTTTAGGATCCTAAAAAAGAATACATTTATATAAACAAGCCATACTCTTTAGTCTCTTTCTTACCTTTGGATTAGAAAGATGATAAAGTGCCTGTTGATATGCTTGATAAGCTTCTTGTAAATTATCCATCATTAAATAACAGTGACCAAGTGCTGCCCATGTCTCTCCATTGTTCTCTTGAATAGCAAGGATGCGTTTAAAATATTCCACAGCCTAAATGGATTGTATTTTAATTTTGATTGTTTATTAAATATATTTTTAATTATTATTATTTACCCTTCCAAATTGTTCACGTCCTCTACAAAGAGACGCGATCTGAGACAAGGCAACAACAGAATAAGGATTGTGTCTTAGTGCCGATTCATAACAGTTCATCGCCTTCTCATAATCAGTCATCATTTCAGCAAGATTACCTACAAAAGTTGCCAATGAAAAAAAAAAAAAAAAAAAAGGATTATTTTTTTTTTTTCATCATTCATCTCATTTTGGGGTTTTACCCATTGTTAACCAAGTCTGTTCATTCACTTGAGCCAGTTTTTGGGCAGCTGTAGCTGGTTGCGGTGGTGCAGTCGCTGCCATTTTGTTGTATTCTTTGCAGAGATGATGAAGCCGGGGAGTTGTCTAAATAACGTCATGTTTAGTTTTTTTTTTTCCATCCAAACGCGACAATTTCCATCATTTTAATATTCATTGCATTTTTTTTCTTTTTTTTTTCTTTTTTACCTTGTTCTTTTTTTTTTTTAGTTTTTAATAATAAAAAAAAAAAAGGTTTAGATTGTTTTTTTTAAAAAAAATAATAGTAATAATAGAATGATAAAAAGAAGTATATGGATTTTTTGTTTTGTTTTTTTTTTTTTTTGGCTGTATAAGCGAGTCCGAACATTTGCGTTTTCCTTGACATCACGTGAAAGACCAAAACGACCCGTGTCAAGAAGATATTTATAAATTAAAAAAAGATGTTCTTTTTTTGGGGATTGCTGTGTTTGTGTAACATACAACCAAGTATGTTTAGACTATGTGTAACGCGCTAGAGTCATCTTTTTATTTATATACACACATCAATCAATCACATCTATTTTCTCTTACATTTATATGAAAAACATGAAAATAGAGATTGATTCAATATATTTTGGTTTCTACTATGCGTTTATTTCTCAATGCCATTTTTACAGTCATGTTTCCCCTTCATTTCGAGACCAGTGGCATTGCAGCATATGCTGAAATGAGCACGTGGATGAGAATCATGAAGTTTGCACCATTTTAGGCCTAAAGATGCTTCATTTTTTGATGGTATCATTTATAGCCATATTTTCCATGGTCAAGTTATAGCCTATTTCTGTAGGTTTATTATCATCGCTGACATACGGTATATTTTCTTAGTAAAATAGTGTTTGATCATCAACATATCTCTCTGGATATGGCAATAATCCTGCTTAAACGCTCGTAGACACCTACTTCATGAGGGTGTATATTAGAGAGATATATTGTTCGTCTTTGATGCAGATTATTGAATTTAGCATACATCTTAATGACATATAGACATATTCTGACTATATTAAATGATCATCATGTTGAGATATATATTCTATTATAAAAGAGCTAGTGTATTGGAAGCAAAACAAACAGTTCGTGGTGGATTATGCATGTATGAGTAGAAATTGCTTTTCTATTTTCTGGATGCATTAAAAATATTAAAATACTAACCCTTAAGCTTTGAGTAGAGATAAAGATTGAGTATTTTAGTTTACTTATACATGAATATTAATATATCAGTATTTACATCTTTGTTTGTACGCTTCCGAGGTCAAGATACACATAAAGCTAGAGGTACGAGACGGAGGTTGTCTTTATGCGTGGTTGATTGGGACACCTGAAAAGCTATGATATCGTTGAAATATTCTCTCATTTGCAGGTGTCTGAGTTGGAGATACTTCATTTGAAGCCTGAAAATGTCCTTGTACTCTTTGATGGACACGACTTGAGGCACATTCATAATGACAACATGAGCATTGGCACACGGATCTGGAACTCTGAGTGCTTTCTTCAATGTCTTGAGAGCTGGTTTGGGTGGTTTGAGTATTCATTTGTGATCTTGCAGCCAATAGTGAGCCAGGGTAGAATCTCTCGGGATGATCCAGTTCGATGTCAGCGGAAATCTGAGGTGCTCTTGTAGTAGTTGTACCATTAATAACATGTTCAGTGTCTTCATTTGAGAATACCGTACTTCTATTGTAACCTACTACTTGAATAAAAAAATAAAATAAAATAAAAAAGACAATGCACATCACTCCTCTACAAGTTTACTATGAAGTTTACTAAACTATGTCAAAACAAATGTTATATTCATCTATCTAAAAATAACCAGCATTAAAGGAAAGAGGAAGTTACATGACAGGTTTTTATTTTTCTTAGTAAAGTCTACCAGGTCACAGTGCTTAAACTCGATCTGAGTCCAAGATATGAAAGGGAGGGCGTATTGGAATTGACTCTTATAGCGATTATGGTCACTCAAGAAGGTGGTTACCAAGACCACTCGCCTATCAAGTACCAACACTGGTGGTCGAAAAGGAGTTGGAATTTGTAGTAAATAGTAAAACTTTTACTTAACGCTTACCACTCTTCTGTGTGGTAATTTCAAAAATACAATCGTAAAGTCTATGCTTAATTCTTACTATTTATTTTTTATTCCAACATATTTTACAGTACCTCTTTATTCGATTACTTTTATCATTCATCACATCAAGACTCTTTTTTATTATTATCTTATAAAACTATACTTTATTTTTAACAAATCGTACCCAAAGATCAAAAGATATAATATATATACACGCACACAGAGATAGCCTATCCTTTTTCTTCTAATCAATGATCAAATCCTTTACTTTCCAATCTTCATAAGTGTTATCAGGTAAGAATCGACGGATAATCAAAGGAATCTTCTTTTCTGCCAGTTCTTTTTGTGCAATGACAAGTGCGTCCGATTCTCCGTTCAATTCAGTCATGACAGGTGCACTTAAACTAGTTTTTATCATGTTTAATATCTTTACTATTATATAAACTCAAAGAACAAGAGGTATCTTTCTCTCTCTTTCCAGTCACAAAGTACGCGAAAGAAACAAAAGATACTTTCTCCTATTTACCTGATTTGCAGAGCTCTCGTGCCCAAGATTCTAGCACGTTCATATTTTGTAAGGTAAGGCGTAGTCAATTTCTCTGTGCGTTCGCCTGAGTTGCTTGTATCAGTGGCTGTATTTCCTGTCATCATATCGTCAAGAATAGCAATTTGTTCCTCTCCATTCTCTTCTACAGGAACTTCATCAAATTCATCGTTGAAATCATCATAACTAAAACAAGGTCGTGTTTAGTTGGCTTAAAAAGAGCGTAATGCTATTTAAAATATGAATCTTACTCATTGTTATCATAATCTTGAGGTTCATCATCGTCGTAATCCATCTTGTATAAACTAAAAACGAAAAAAAGCGGAAAAATAATAATAATAAAAAAAAAGGGTGATGTGATAATAAATTAAATGCAAAGCCGTCACAGTCCAGGTTAAACCAACCCGAAATCATATCTTTTTCAATGCATTTTGAATATATGATAATAGAAAAAAAGGTACTTTAAAGAAGTTTCCCGATCATTCTAAAAGCTTTTCTCAATCACTTTTGAATTACACAGTAGCATCACATTTAAAATACAAGAATAAGTTTGTCCTACTGTTACTGATATCATAAGCGTATTATTTTTATCATTATTATCAGTATCAATGGAATTAGTGTATATGAATAACACACGTATTATAATAAGTAGTCAGAAATAAGCATAAATATAGAGATTATATGACTCTTTCTCTCTCTTTTCATTGTCACCATGACAACAAAAATATATTATACATATGTATATATATTAAATTAATAGTAACATCCAATGAGATGCTAAAAGAAAATCTTAGTGGACAGGTCATGTTATCAAAAAAGATAAGACTAAAAGGAGAGAGAATGAAAGAGAGAGATAAAATGGAGATAACCGTATCACATTTTAGTCATGATAATCACAACTGATAAATATCATCTCTCCCTTTCTCCCTTTCTTTCTTCTTCCCAATCTAAATCAAAATAACAACCCCTCTCCTCAAGAAATGGCAGCCATATCCAATCCTAGTCTAACATCAAAATACAGTAAACTCAATCACACCTCGACCACCATAGAATACCTATTTCTAGATGGTGAAAGCGTGCGCTCTAAATCAAAAACTCTCTCATTTACACCTACGACATTAAAAGACATACCATCCATCTACATTGAACAGCATTTACTATTACGTCCTGTCGCCATGTACCGAGATCCCTTTCGATCTGGAGGGATACTGGCCTTGTGCGAAAATTGCGTTCCCGAGGATGGATCGCCAGAAACGTCTTCCAATTACAGATATCAAGCAAAATTAATCATGGACAAGTATGCTCATTTAGAACCTTGGTTTGGGGTTGAACAGGAATATATCTTGTTTGATCCAAAGACAAATAAACCATATGGTTGGCCAAAAAATGGTGAACCCGATACACAGGTAAAAAGAAAAACATAAAATAGACTTATTTATTTATTACATTTCTATATTCTATCTATTCATATACATAGATAAGCATATATATACAAGGTGACAATAGTTATCTGTGTGTATATATGCAGATATGTGTATATATATATAAATATAAGCAAAATATATTTATACAAAAATATTCTTTTCTATACCTCTCCATCTAAAAAAAAAAAACGATTCTAACTAAATATTTTAGAGTAAATATTATTGCGGGGTTGGAGCCTGTAAAGTCTTTGGTAGAGATATCCTTGAAGCACACTACCGAGCATGTCTCTATGCAGGCATCACCATCTGTGGCGCAAATGTCGAGGTCACACCAGGTCAACTCGAGTATCAAATTGGGCCGTGCAGTGGTATCTCCATTGGTGATGAGCTCTGGGTTGCACGTTACATCATGGACAGAGTAGGAGAGGATTTTGGTATTCAAGTATCTCTACACCCAAAACCAGTCAGCGATCATTGGAATGGCACTGGTGCACACATAAGTAAATGCATAATCTGTGTGAAAAAAAAAAAAAAAGAGTTGAAACCTTAATTTATTATGTGTGTTTAGATTTTTCTACTAATGAGATGAGATCTGAACAGGGTGGTTTATTGGCTATTGAAAAGGCGATTGAAAATATGAGCTTAATGCATCTGGAACACATTGAGGTTTATGGACAAGACAATCATCTGCGTCTCACGGGCAAAAATGAGACGGGTCATATCAGCGTGTTCTCCTATGGCATTGGTAACCGTGGGGCATCGATTCGTATCCCAAGAAGTGTGAGCAAGATGGGTAGAGGCTACATGGAGGACCGTCGACCTGCTTCCAATATGGATCCTTATCGTGTTTCGAGTATTATTATGGAATCCTCGTTTCCTTCACCTTCTTCTTCCTCTTCTTTATACCCACACGCCACGAATGACGATTATTTTTATTTTGGAATAGAAGAAGAACCAAATTACTTACTGGAGGTCTTATAGATTCCCCCTCCTCCCTCTCAATTTAAAAAACAAAAGTGTAACCAGCCATGAAGTAATAAAAAATTATATATTTTAGTATCATTTCTCCAAAAATAGTGATTTATAAGATATACATGACGTTTCATTTTATTCAAAAAAAAAAACAATAATAACAATATTAAATAATAAATAAGCTGCTTTTGTTCAAGCACCAGTGTTGGTAGGATCGGTTGTAGGAACAGGGCCAAGACGTCTTGCCATGGGATCATCAAAGTTATAGAGCGTGTCTGGCTTATTAGAGCTTCTCATGGCATCATTTGCAAAACCCTTTGGTAACTCTTCTTGAGAATCAGGACTTTTTTCTTTGTGATCTTTGGATGATGATTCAGAGGCAGCATTTTTATCATCTTTATGATGATGTCCTTTGAAGTGAGGAAAGTGCATATTTTTAATTAACCAAGTTGGATGATTTTTAATTAAAAGAGAAGAAGAACAAGAAAATGATCCTGACATTTTTATATCAGCGTGGCGGATTTTTTTATTGTTTCATAAATATAGACAAA
This sequence comes from Backusella circina FSU 941, assembly GCA_025399235.1. NCBI lineage: Eukaryota > Fungi > Mucoromycota > Mucoromycetes > Mucorales > Backusellaceae > Backusella > Backusella circina. The sequence goes on from MU622292.1 coordinate 172,741, forward strand.
TGTGCAAACGCGGTTGTTTAATTTTCCCTTTTTCATATCCAAGCTGAGCGAGAAAAAGAAAAAAGAAAAAACCTTTTTTTTATTATTTTTTTTGTTATTTCCCTCTTTTCTTTCTCTCAATTTCCCACGATGTCAGTTGCACAGAAACTCCCCACCCGTCAAAACGTTGAAAAGGTTGTAAAGAACCTTGACGCCAAGGAAGGTCTTATTTACTTGAAGGGTCAGGTCGTTCATGAAAGAGATGATACTGATGTTGAACAGCCATTCCGTCAGGAATCCAACTTTTTTTATGTTACAGGTAAATATAAACAAATAAATAAATAAAAAAAATTGCCCTGCCTCAAAAATAACCTCATCTGACAATTTGATTAAGGTGTTCCCGAACCTGATTTCCATGTGGTGATTGATATCGCTACCAAGCATATCAAGTTGGTCTCACCCAACCTTGACCCTGGAAACGTCATGTGGATGGGTTTGCCCGACTCATTGGAGACCTTGATCTCCAAGTATGATATCGATGAGGCTGTGTACGCCGATACCTTGGAGGCTACCTTGGCTGCCGCTCCTGTTGTCTACACATTGCCTATTTTCACAGAGAACTCCTCCTCCACCATCAAGTTCTCCACCGCTGAACAATCCAAGGCTTTGCATACCGCCTTTGCTGAGGCTCGTGCTTTCAAGTCTGACTGGGAGGTGGAAATCATTCGTAAGGCAAACAAGATCTCTTCTGACGCTCACGTCAAGGTAAGATAAGATAGGGGAGGGTGTGAGATGATCAATTTTGCTTACCACCAAAAAAAAAAAAAACAGTTGATGCAAGCCTCTGAAGTCGGTTCCACCGAAGCCAAATTGTACGCTTTGTTTATGTATGAATGTGCACGCAACGATGCCTTCTTCCAGGCCTACTACCCCATTGTTGGTGTTGGTATGAACGCCGCTACCCTTCATTACAACAAGAACAATGCTCCCTTGACCAACGCCAGCGATATCGTCCTCGTGGATGGAGGCTGTGAGTTCAATTGCTATGCTTCTGATATCACACGTTGTTTCCCTGTCGGTAAGACTTTCTCTGCTGAGGCTCGCGTCATTTATTCTATTGTTCTTGACATGCAAAAGGTAAAATAGATGAGTCATATAAATGGAGTATGAAATTTTTTTTTTTTTCTGTTCTTTCCCGTCTCATCCATATTATGTATAGGCCTGTCTTGAAAAATGTAAGGCTGGTGTTGCCTGGGAAGATATCCACAACATTGCTTCCGATGTTGCATGTGATGGTTTGTTAAAGGCCGGTATTCTTGTTGGTGATAAGGCTGAAATAATGGCCAACTATGTTGTTGCCGCCTTTTTCCCTCACGGAAGTAAGTAAAAAAAAAAAAAAACATGATAGAGGTAGGTTTTTGTACTTATTCTTTTTCTTTTTTTCTTTAAAAAAAAAAAAAAAAAAAGTTGGACACATGTTGGGTTTGGATGTACATGACTTGGGTGGTTACCCAGAAGGTACTGAACGCATCGATGCCCCTGGTATTCGCAACTTGCGTATGCGTCGTGACCTTCAAGCCGGTTTTGTTGTTACTGTTGAACCTGGTGTTTACTTTTGCGATTTCTTGATCGATCCCGTTCTCAATGACCCCAAGACTGGTCAATATATCAACAAGGAGGCTTTGAACAAGTACAAGTCTGTAGGTGGTGTTCGTATCGAGGATAACATCTTGATTACAGAACAAGGGTATGTTAACTTGACCACTGCACCCAAGGAAATTGATGAAATTGAGGCTTTGCTTGCTTAAAAAAAAAGCAAAAATATTAGAACATTGCATTCTTCCATTTATGAAAAAATAAAAATATACGCATTATATAATTTTGTCTTTTTATTTTCTTTTTGGATTTTTTTTTTTTTTTTTGAAAAGTATGTTTAGAAGTGAGGATATAGTCTCGTAGACCATTCATTTGATTGGCATCCGAGTAACTGTTACATCCCCCGCAAAGTGTAAATAGTTTTGCCGAATGTTGAGGAAAATTCACTTTTTATAAACAAAAAAAGGCGGGGAGTTATTAGATCAACTTAATGAGTGTTAATCCAAACAATCTTTGCTATGAAGTATTGCACTTGCGAGAATGATCTTAATTGATGTCATCATAAGCCTTGTCTTCTATTTCTGCTTTCAATTTTGCCAATTATTCTCTGAGCTGCTTGTTTTCTTCATCCTTTTGTACCTTTTCTTGTTGGAGTATGCCATTCTACTTCTACAAAGCGCCTTTATTCTTTTTATTCTTCTTTTCTATCAGACCCATTTTTAAGTGAAAAGTGTTTTTCAGATTTTTTATCTCGTCTTCAATTGAATTTTTAAAGTACTGATTATTGTTATTTGTTATAGAGGGAGGTTAGCTTTGATCAGTACTAGTACGATTGGTACAGAGGTTCTTTCGTCATGTGTTCATTTTTCCTCTTCTCATTACATGTTTAGTATTATCAATAGTTAAAGCAAAAGAAAAAAACCCTGTCTGTTCTTCTTTAGAGTAATAACCTTGTTTGTTCAATTCTGTTACTTTTTTCTTTGCCTCTTCATGATTATTATCAGATGCCTTTTGATACCAATTAATAGCTTTTTGTAGATCTTTGAGTTCGCCATCTTCTTCATAATCCCGTTCTAAATTACTCTATATTCTTGCATGTCCTTTATTCCCCCCCCCCCTCTTTGTGTGTCATTCAATAACAATGTAGACGTCTTTGGCGACTCTAGTCTTTTATAATAAAAGGCACCAATATCATCCAAAGCATCCTTTTGTTCTTTTTTGGCTGCCTTCATATACCACTCTATAATCTACTGGCACTGCCCATCTATTTCGATATAAATAACCAATGTTAAGTTGAGCAATACCATTTTCCATAGACACCGCTTTTCGGTACCATTCCATTGCTAATTTATAATCCTTAGATACACCATATTCTAAATAATACATATAACCAATTTCAGCTTGTGTTGTAGCATGAGTTTGAAGTACTGCTTTATGATACCATGCAAAGTCTTGGCTCTCTTGGACAGAGCCAAAGAAAGAGGTCTCGCTGTCGCTTTCATCTGATTTTGAGCTTTCGAGAGAGTAGATAGTATTGAATTCAGAAGGCGTTAATATAAAATAGGGATATATAGGTTTACCATATTCGAGCAAGTTAGACTAAAGTAGGAGTGAAAGAGATCAGTGTTTGTTCTTGTAAAAAGAAGCGATAGAAAAAAAAATACTAACTTTAGATCGTGTCAAGCCCGTCTTCATTTTGATTGATAGCGATAAAAATAATAAAAGATGTGTATGTTCTCGTAGAAGAGATATATTTATTAAAAAAAAATGGGGTATGTGACAATGTCAACTGATATTCCGTTTGATTAATTTCTGGCCCATATCTTTCTATTTTTTAGTAGTTGTTGTGTTTGCCATCGAAAACATGAATATTGACTTTACAAACAAAAACAGAACTCAAAAAAAAAAGAGTGAAAGCAGAAGGGGTTTTCTTTTTCTGTGAGATACAAGTCAAGTCTTCTTTCTATCATCCTTTCTTTTTCATATATATATTTATTGATGTGACAAACCGTATTCTATGTCAAAGAGAAGGAATATAGATAATGATTATATCTTTCAAAAAAAGGAATTGAAATTAACAAATTGTTTACTGTTACACGTAAGCCTGTTCTGTATCAATCAATGCCATAGCGCAGATAAGATCTTTAAACATACTCCGCTCATAGCACTCTGCTTGATGACCACTTTTAGGAAATACCAAACTTTAATTTCACAGATAAGCACCACTATAGACTAGCATGCATGAAGAGCAATTATCAGCAACCCGTATGCGATATGATTAGAAAATGGGGAAAGAAAAGATGAACCACCATTCTTTTCTAAGAGCTCTAGAGAAACGACAATGGGGACTGCATCAATCATATTCAATGAGTAATGTAAAAATACAGTATTGATTTTCCTTTAGAAATACATTAATATTAAGTAACAGTAACAATAATTAAAACCCCTCTCAAAATAGAAGTAAAGATGCAAGGTTGAGGACAACTTTATTTTGATTACAAGAGATGAACTAGTTTTTTTTATCCTTATGCACTTGCAAAATATTTAGAATGAGTTAATATTTATGTTTATATTACTTTTAAGGCAATAAAGTGATATCATTTTTGGGGAACCTCACTGTAGTGATGCATTCTGAAAATCGAATATCATATTACTATTACTATTTAAATAAATAAAAAACAAAAAATAGCTCCTATTATTTTATAAAAATTTAAGGAACTGGTACACTAGCAACCTTGAGAATAAAAAACCGAGTTTTAGGATTATAGAAATCCCAATTTAATTGGAATGTGTAGATAGTAATGATATATATATATATATTTAATCAATTAGCGATTAAATGTCTGAAGTACTTCTAGCTATAAATAACTGAAAAATGACTCCCATAAATTCCGTTTCATAAAATATACCTTTCACTGTTTATTTGATAGATATGATCAAATCAACTTCTTCATTGGAAGAAAACAGACAAGTGCGATGATGTCTACAACGTGACATGCAAAAAAGAGACAAGATAATGCTTATTAAATCACTACATACTAATCCTATTAATTATAGCATATCGATATTGCAGTACAATATTTTTATATAAACCTATTAGCCTTTTTGAATAACTCATCATAGAGAGACTTTTTATATAGTCAATGTATCATGACAAGTTGATCTCTCGCTTTTTAACTGGATAGAATTTAAATCAGTAGCAAAATAAAATAAAAATCAAACGAACCTTTGAAATGAAAAGATAAAACTGATGAATACACATATTAAGATGATAATATTTCTGTATAAAAGAGTTCATATCCGCCTAGCTCTATCTTTCTATTCTTCTTTCAATCTTTTTATTTTTTTTTAAAGGAAAACACTTTAACTCTAATCACCTTGTACCTAGCGCTCTATCATTCATTCAAAATTTCACATAATGCTTTTTACTATCTCATTTCAAATAATGTTTATTTTTGTTAAAAAATTCATTACTTATGTGTGTATCCTGAAGCTCTCACCAAATGCCTATTCACTACACTTATTTCAAGAACTATCCATTGGTCATACTGAAAGATGCCTGGAAGAAATATCTGTCCCATCCAAGGAACGCTATGTCTATGCTAATGGTATCAACAATGATGATCCTAACCTTAATCTTACAGATGAGCATGAATTTGATGGTTTCTTTGTTTATGAGAACATGATCAAACACGGAGGAAAATCGTGTGGTACTCTCAAATCAAAGCACGAAATCAAATCCAAGAATAAAATAGTCAAATGTACACCAAAATCTATCAAACGCTCTCGATCGTCTATTTATGACACCATGGAATACAGATATGCTCTTTTGCTCGCTAAACCAAGTGCACACTTTGAACAACAAAAAGAATCAAAAGAAGAAAGATTTGTAGTGATTTCAAGTGCACAGAAAATAGCAGCACAATAATAACATGAAGAAATTGATCAGGTGGTAAAGGAGCATATTAGAAAGTATCCATATGAAGCAGGAGTTGCAAGAGGCCTTGCTCATGCTTACGATGCACTCAAGCAATTTTTCAGCTGGAAGTAGCTATTAATAATAATTATATCAAAATTATCACAATTTGTCTATAAAACACCTTTATTTCTATTTATCAGCTTTATTCACTTATAAATAAATAAAACTATCATAAAATCAGCTCGTTATGTATATATAAAATAATAAAAAACAGGTTTATGATAAAAAAAAATACAACCTTTGAAACTTATTTTTTTATTACTTTTTACGTCACCAACCTTCATTAGGAAGTGCAGCTGTCTCATTAATAGCATATTGCCGCAGATGGCTCGAAGAATGTAGATAAGGTGAATGCAATTGAGAAAGCTTACAAGACGTGAAATGAAGGGTATGAAATGGAAAGAATATTTTTGTACCATTGGACGAAGACTTGGGTGCACATCAAGTTTTGGGTAGTTGCTTCATTAATCCTGGGCGGGAATCTTGGATAGCAATTTTTCAGACCACAGACAAAGCAGACAGATCCAACCTACAGGTGGTCAACATCTCTCTCTCTCTCTCTCTCTCTTATTTTTTTTTTTTTGACCAATTGAATTTTATAGTGCGATTGATAAATTCTTAAATATATCACAGTAATAAAACAACATGTAAGTGTAATGAAATAATGAAGCAGACATTCTTATCAAAATTCAATGACTTTAATAGCTAACATATTACCAGACTTCAATTTAACGATATTTCAGATAATAATAAAAAAGGACTTATTCAAGACATTGTATTGAAATATAATAGCTATAGTCTGATAATCACCATATTTCAATGGTTCTATATCAAGTATCTTGAACTCGGGGGAATGATAGAGCGTGTTTAATCTTTACTTTTTAATACATGGATTTATCAAAAATATAACGAGAGCGAAGGAGGGATTGCCTGCATACAAACAGTGAGGGCCACTATCCTTTACTTAGAAATGATGCATACCATTTCGAATTTGTGATACACTTTAAAACTAATGTTTATATGTTTATCATTATGTCTACTGATCATAGTAAATACCTTTGGTGTGATTCTTATGGCTGAGTGTTATAATTGGAGTCAGCATAGTTTACTTTGGATTCAAGATTGAAAGTTATTTGATGGGTGTTATCAGAGATATTATCTTCACAAATATCACATTCTGTATTGTATTTAATACTATTTTTGTTATGACTGTTATTATCTGGTAGATTTTAGTTAAGATCATTAGTAGTGTCTTCTTCTAAGCCCGATTTTAATTTTGAAAACCCTCCTTCAAATCTTTTGGTTTCTTTTGCTGTTTTTTTTTCTTGTTGTTAGAGAATAACAGTGTGTTTCTGTGAGGCATCATTTTATAATTATTTTTCTTTTCCATTAAACTCACTCTTAACTAAAGTTCATCTAGTAGGCTCTTTATTTTTTTTTGCCATTTACTTTGCTAATATGGTGATCATGGTTATTCGATGAAGATAAAAGATTAGTTTTGCACTCTCTTACTGTAATCAAATGGGTTACTGTTAGTTTTGCTTTCATTATTTGTTTTTTCTAACATTTATTAGCATACAATAATTACCATAATCTTACCTCATTCATCACTTGTATAATCTTTTTCTTTTTCTTTTTGACTCCTCACGGCTATTATTAGTACCCTCTTGATACAAATGAATATCGATTGTAGATATTTTACTTCACATTTATTTTTGTAAGTGTCTTCTAAACTATACTGAACAACCTCATTCTCATGATTATCTGCTTTTGTGAGACATTCATTAGCAGTGTGGAGATTTTCGGTGACACTAATTCTGCTATCAACATTGCCCTTCCCTTTATAATCTTGCTCTGTTAGTATAGTTACATCCTCTTATTTACTTTTTTGGAACAAATGGGTTTCTTAATGTTAAAGTGCTACATTTTTAGGGATCAACGTGTCTCTCAGAGCTGAAATCGAATCCTCCTTTGTAGTGCACTAAACATATTTTGTGTCCGTTATAAGAAATGAATAGTGAAAAACAAAAGAGGGTCAAGTGTAAATTCAATCATTTTCGGGGTTTCTAATCGAGTCATACAAGCATTATGCATTTTACTTCACTTTTGATATGAAATACCATAAACACTGGTACTTGTAGATGACTTGCTAGTTGATGAAGTAAATGTATGCAAAGAAAATAGTAAAATAATATCACTGATAAGACTTGATCTTACAAAATAATGCCCATACTAAAAATATATATTTCCATTTGACATTTTCTATTGATTACTAATAACATCTTCCATTTTCACCATTAATAATAATAATAATAAAAGAAACTGCCATCAACTTGATATAAAACAAGATATTATTAGTTATTAGTTTATTTCTCCTTCAACAACATCACGCAATTCTATAAATAATAGTAGTTTTAGTGATAGTACTTAACAGTAACCGTAACTCTGGCTCACTTACTATCAATAATCTCCTCATAGGCAGCACAAGCAGGTGAATCAGGATACTCATCTAAAAAGGACACACCCATATCACAACTCTTTGCCACTCTTGGATCCAATGGAATTCTACCCAACAATGTAATATTCAACTCCTCTGCTAATGCCTCTGCACCACCCGTTGTTGGTGGAAAGATGACCGATTCGCCATGACAATTAGGACATACAAAACCAGACATATTCTCCACCAACCCCAAAATAGGAATCTTTGCCTTTCTACAGAAGTCGATTTCCTTTCGAACATCTTGAAGTGCCACTTCCTGGGGTGTTGTAATAATAACAGCACCATCAATACCGCTCTCCTTTAATAAAGTTGCCATTGACAAGTGCTCATCTGATGTTCCAGGAGGTGTATCCACCAAAAGATAATCAAGATTTCCCCAATCCACATCTCTCAAAAACTGCTTAATCAATCCATTCTTCTTTGGACCTCTCCAAATCACTGCATCATCTTTATCTGGCAACATGAATCCAATACTCATCACACCAAGATTATCCTGTACAAATACAGGCTGCCAGCCACTGTTGCTTTGATGGATCTGTTCATTGACTACACCCATAATGGTAGGGATTGAAGGTCCGCAAATATCAATATCCATCACTCCCACTTGACAGTCTTCATCGCCAGAGAGCGCAAAAGCTAACTGTGAGGTAAAACTGGACTTTCCTACTCCTCCTTTTCCAGAGAGTATAAGAATTTTGTGCTTTACACTTGACATGCGTTCAGTAATGGCAGGAATATCTACAAGTAAAATATTTTATTGATTGGTAAGCATGACCCTACACTCTTTTGAGTAAATAATAACAAAACTCTACCTGGATCAGGACCCTTTGGAGCACTAGCACAAATAGTTTGATTAGGACAACCAGCACATGCGTCATCCTTTCCTGCCTGTTCACTTTCTGGACCCTATTTTATATGAAACAAATAGTGTAAACATAAGGAAGTCACTCTATTCTTAATAAGCATACTGGACAGTGTTCATTTGCATCTTCTGGTACATTCTCAGGCTGTTTTTCTGTATTTTCAGACATTGTAAGAAGGATTAAACTAATAAAAAGTAAAAAAGAGGAAGAGAAAGAAAACAACAATATATAGACAGATATCGATTTATTCACAGCAAAAAAAAAGGAAAGAAAAAAAAAAGAGATTCGGAATGATCAACCAATCAAAATCAACCCTTTTAGATAAGAAGTTCAATCAATTGAACAAACCCAAAAGAATGAAGAATATCAAAACCAAGGCAATGATAATACAAATAGACTCTATTTAACAAAAGACTTGTTATTACTCTATTCGCATTCTCTTTACTCATATACTCACTATTATCCTTCACTCTGCGGCTTACATAATCCAGCTTTTTCTTTGCCTGATCTAAGCGTTGCTGAGTGCGATCCACCATTGTCTCTGTTTCATCAATCAGGCGAGAGTGTACATCCAATTCATCATTAATTTGCAAACCCAACTCCCTTTGCCTGCCAATACTGGTCGATAGTGCATCCAAATCTTGATCTTGATCTGTGTATTTATAGATTTAATACATTTCCTACTTGATCGAGCGTCTAATATTACCATTCATCACCCGTTGCTGCAGTTGTAGAATCTGATTATTCTCAAGGTGACTTGTATTCATATCAATGACTGTAAACTTGACCGATTTACCTTTGCTATTGCCCAATAGTAACTCTCTTATTTTATACAAATATAAATCAATATCAATGATTGCCTTAATAAACAAAGACAATTACCTTGCTGTTGCATCATTTTGATTTCCTAATAATGCATCTAGCTTATCTATCTTTACTTGAAGTCGAATCAATCTATCCTCTTCTTGCTTTGTATCTCTTTTGTGGTTTACTTTTAGTCTATTTATCCTTGTATTCCATCCAAACTTACCTTGCGCCTGACTGTTCCTCTTCTGATAACTGCCTTTCAAGCGTTTTTAAGCCATCTCTTAATTGATTCATATTCTTTTCAACATTGCCTTCATATTTATCTACATTTAATCTTAAACAAACAGTAATCAGTAATCTCTTCTCTTCCTTCTTATTGTTGCTCTTGTTTATTTACTTTAGCTCCTTAAGTTTATTTCTTTCGAATATAATTGGCAAAGTATTGTCTGCTAATAAGTCTAGCTTTGAATACAATTTAGAATCCATTCGGGTATCTCAGTTGATTGAAAAAGAAAATAAAAAGGAGAAATAAAATAATAAAATACGGACTTTCCAAAATTGTCCGTACACCTGAGCCAAGATACGTCATGTGGTTCTCCTAATAAAGAGGGTCATAATCTGTTTATACTGAATGCTATCTCATAATGGACAAGTATTAAAGTAATCTGCCAGTATTGAGTTTAATGCATACATATAAGCCTCATTCAACATACAGGTCATGGAATAGCCAATATAATTACTTTAAATATGCTTAGTGCGTACAAAAAATTGGTGGATGGTACGCATTTACCTAGGTCAGACTGTATTTGCTATGAAAAGAAAAACTAATTATTAACGTCAACATGAAGGCAATTGTTCCAACAAAGTCAACGAGAGCAGTTTTATACTCTATTTTCGGGTGTGTATCGACCCAAGGTGTTGTTAACGTAGGCATTAGAGTACCAAAAAGCAGGACAAGAACAATGCAGGAATAGGCAAGGAAGGTAGCTTAAGGTATAATTTTATAATATAAAGTGATTATATTGATATATACGTGTTGAAATACCACATAAATTAGGATTGTTTAAATTATTATTTAATTGATCTGTATATGCCAAATGTAATACAATAAACAAACACCTTGCATGTAGATTGGAGTAATCTTGTGGTATCCATCCCATCATTCAACTATGTTCAAACAAACAATAGTTATAAAAATCTCATCCAAAATTAATATAAATAGACCTACATTTTCCCTCGTAAAAAGAACTTTGGACAAGAATAAAAAGATCCTGAAAAGGAATTAAATCGACTTATTGTTTATTTTTTATTTTATTTTATTTTATTTCAGTGAAAATTACTCCCTAGTTTTCCACAATCAAAGAGAAAAATACAAAATAATTTGATAGAGATTTGAAGGTATAAAAGGCCGTCTTTTATATACTTTTCCAAAGCTCTAAAAATAACTAAGATATGGCTAACCATATATCTAATATAGATATAAATTGCATGCTTACAGAATTGTCAGTGCCAAGTCGATCAACGGTAGCATAGAAACACATCAAGTCATGTCGTGCGCGTAGTAAAAATAGAGCTATATTAAATTTAATTTTTAACTTGACATCAAATGGGGATGTGGTGTAGTGGTATCACGTCTGCTTTGCATGCAGAAGGCCCCGGGTTCAAACCCCGGCGTCTCCATTCTTTTTGTACTTTGGTGAAAAGTATTATAGACTTTTTATATAAGAGGAAAGAAATGAAAATATTGGTAAGTTTCTATATGGTGTTAGATCTTGTTAGGTTTTGTGTGGGTTTCGCAGGTAATAGTGAGCACCAACAATTTAAAGTATTGTTACTATAGTTTTCTTATATAAAAGATAGACTTTTTATACAAGAGGAGAGAAATAAATATATAAAATAAATAGAATAATAATAATAACATGGAATAAGCAGAAGATACCTCAATGCCAATAAACAAAAGAAATAATAAAAAGAGATAAAGGGGCTAATACTTTGCCGACGCTTTAAGTAATAAGATATAAAGGTAAAAGGTAAATTTATTGAACGAAAAAGATCACAGTATTTATAATAATTCGACAAGCACTATCGGTTAAAAGAAAACTAAGATAAAAAGATTATTGCAATACAAAATATAGATGAGTGTCTGTGATATTTCATAAAATTAATGTAGAGTTTTTATTATATCAAAATGAGAATAAGAAAAAGACTAAATGACCTTGACCACTGAAATATTAAAACCTCATTCTAGCGTCAACAATTACTCAGATGGTAATGATTAACTCATTTTTTACTTAGCACTTATACATCTTTTGGGGGTATTTTTAGTGATAGATCATTTGGTATACATGGACAAGACTATAACTAGGTTAATAAGGGGTCAGTGTATCTTTATATACGCTGCCCTTATCGGATAGTTAAGTATAATTTATGTGAGAGGTATCTTCGATATTTACGAATTCTACATAAGTGAATATGTATTCTAAACCCATATTATCTACTAAATACTCCACATTGGTATTAAAATTGTATTTTCCTGAAAATCATGTATCAAGAAACTAGATATTATCATTATCTAGACTTATTACCAAATGTATCCAATAGTCTATATATCATGGATAAAAATGGCTTGTGAATTAAAACACAAACATGCTCCGATTCTATTATCAGTACATTCTTCTAATAAGTATTATATGATAATATTACAATATAATCAAACATGATACTTATAGATCAAGTGGTTCTGAATTCTCACATAAGGTAGCTAAACTTGCTCAAGACTTGATTCTAAAATTATACTCTATTTGTCATATTGTTTTATTCACTTCTTACTAACGCAAGGTAGTGAAAGTGCAACAGATAATATATAACAGTCATCTATATTATGTGATCTTCTGGATCAAATAATATATTTATATATACAATACTATTACTGAGTAGATTGAGTTTTATATCAATCCATCATATTATGAGGTAGATTTCACATCATATTATATTTCCTTAATCATATAGCCTTAAATACAACAACTTACAATAATTTGATTTACTATTTGGGAAAATACCCTTATTATCATGAATTAATATATACATATTCGTAGAAAATAACTACAAAGTGCCATATTATAGTCGACTATAAAGAAGATAGTTGAATAGGTTCTTGATCTATTTAATATCCGTTATTTCTGAATATTTTACCTGTCATTAGAACTGTAGACTTGTATATCTTTATCTTGGAATTCTCATCATTAGTCATGCATTTATCTAATACGACTCTTCACTAAAAAAAAAATGGATTAAGAAACTTTATTCAATCCATTACAAGATACAGTTATGAAATATGTATTTATATATAAAGTACTTTATTTAATATAAATAAGTAAAAGAAAGCCAAACATACAATCAAGATTCAGCGGTCTGCTGCTGTTGTTTCGCATTGACTTTAATGTCTCCAATTCTGCTTCCCTTTTCAACTAATCAATCTAATCATTTCATTTTTTTTTTAGTAACCAAAAAAATATAAATGTAAACTTTGTTTTCTATTGCTTACTTCTAGATCTTCTAATTTCTGCTTTAGTTCATTCAATGTTCTCTGTAACTGTTCACTCTGATTGGAAATCTAAAGAAATGTATAGGTTTTCTTTCTATCTTTTTATTAATAAACATCTTAAATTTTCACTCCTCTTTTGAAATGGTGTATTCAAACATTCAATTTAAACTTATACTCTGTCGATTTAACTTTGAATTTCTCCAACATCTCCTTATTCTCAATGGTAAAAAAAAAAAAAAAAGAAAGAAAAATAGAAGGTAGACAAGCAAGGTTATATAACCGGCAGTGGCATAAAGAAACAAAAATCTAGTGATTTTCTATTTGATGAGTTAACCGCTTATGGATCACTACTGATTTAATCAGTCTATTTAAAACGCTAATACAAATTCGAAATAATATTCAAAGAAAACAAATACTGTCTTTTTCAAGAAAATGAGAAAAAGTTTCAAATTAATGAGAAAAAGAGAGTATTTAATGAGAAATTGGTGATGACAAAAAAATTGACTTAAAGGGGGGACTAAGTTCATGATCCAACTCAATGAATAATAACACAAGGGTGTATGCTTAGGCGTTTAAATGGATCCCATTTATCACCAACTTTAATTGTTATACGCAAATTATCACCCAGACTCAATCGAAACTTCTATTTTATTAATGCAAAGCTACAAAGCTGCAAAAATACAAAGTACTAATTGTCATTATGTTTTAGACTTTAATTAGTTACAAATGTGTTTCGTGATCTTCTGTTGCTTGGTCTTCTAGGCAGTTGTCGCTGTCTTCTCTTATAGCCTCGTCGACGGCGTAAGTTTTATCATTTCATGTTATATATATAATAGGCTACTAATTTTTATTTTTATACATTTCACTTCAACACGGGAATTCTCTCTTTGCTAAATTCATAACATAAATTGGCTATTACAAACTGGTACATGAACGAATTGACTTAATATCACCCATACATGGCCGAACATTTCAATTGCCTGAATCCTTCCATGGTGTTATTTGTTTGAATATATTCATTATAATAATATTATTATTTTTCTCAATTATTGTTATATTTGTTCTCAAAATAATTTCCCTTTTTCGCATTAATTTGTATTTTTTTCTCAATATCTTGAAATAAACAGTAATATGACTCATTCAAAAACAGTTAACTCTCTTATAACCTTAGTACGACGGCTGGTTTATTTTATTTACCATTCTAGTCAGAATAATCCTGCATTCACAGTATTTCTTTAAAAAAAAAAAAAAAAAAAAAAAAAAACTCTTTCAACCAAAGCGCTAACAGTCTCAACTCCTCCCATATGATATCACCAAGAACGCAAAACTAAGGAGAAGACATTATATAATTAATTTGTAGATTGTACGAATCAAGTATAGCAGAATAATGGTATCTTATCTCTCTTGTGGATCAATCTAGATCAAGCAAAACCACGTAATTATGGCATCAAACATCTGAAATAGGATATTGTTATCGATGACGATATTGACACAAATTATATCAAGGGGAAAATAAAAACTATGAATTCCTATACAATATTTGAGAAAGGAAGTTATTCTTGACGGTAATTATGAAAAAGGCTATCGTGACATCAAGAGTAAAAGAAGAGCTAACGAGTCTATGATTCATCATCAAATGAAAACAAGAACCAATGGACCTATTTATAAAGAATATTTTTATTATAATTAATAGCAGACCTAACTAAACGATTATGCTTACAATTTAAGGGCCTTAATTATCATTCTTCATACTATATAATGATAAAATAATCATTTGAATGACTTGCACCTTTACACAAACAAATATTTACCATATCATTTGGATATTCCGAGTTACTTCTTGCTGCATATCAAACCCTTTTATTGAATATTTCTACCTGATACCTGTTAAACATGATGGTATTTAATATTGTGGTAGTTATATCTTTGCCATCTCAAATTTTACTTTAGTAAATACTCAGCTCTTGAGCTCTTAATTTTGGATTGTGTCTTATACAGCTAATTCTCGCTATTTACAAACTATAAAGAGGTTTTTTTTGTCAAGCCAACCTAGAAAACGACAACATTCTTGACTTTTATGCATCAAAACTCTTTTAAGAAATAATAAAAAATAACAAATGAATAATGGTAAAAGTCAGGGCAAAATGACATTGTTAAAAACAAACCAGTCAAGTCATCTTCTAATCTTGGAATAATACATTAGTCTTGCAGCATCGTGAAACCGATTTTTAATATTAGAACAGGAATTTTCTAGAATACCCACGTGTTCAGTTACTAACATTTTCCTCAAAATGAAAAAGCAAATAAAAATTTAGAAATAACTTGGGTAGTACCTTTGAAGAAAAGAATAATTTGAATATCTAGAGACTATTTATGGTTGTTAATATTTTTTATTTCTTTGCAAATAATCACTCTGGTAAGGAACAGAGATATCCGGATAAAGGTTCTTAACAAAATGGAATATTAACTAGTGAATGTAACCAAGACCCTTTTTTTTAAAGTCAAGATAGAATATATAATATGCGGCTACAGTTAAAGTTGTTTTTATTAGTAAAGAAAGAGAGAGAGAATATATTATGAAAAGAGTATAAAAAATATCACTTTAGGAAGGCTGTTTATTATACTTGTAAATTAAATTAAATCTTATATAGATCACTATTCGTTTCATAAAATAGCTTTCATTGTTCAATACAGCTATTTTTTCTTTTTGACTATTTTCCAATAATAAAAACAAAGAAATGAGAGGTAACTATACGTTTTTTATTATTAATATTAATATTGTTATAAATTCTAAATATATGCATTTATGATTTCTTTTTATGAACTCGTGGGTATTATTTTTTTTTTTTTCCTTTTCTGATCCACAATACATCGATAACGAACTAAAGTATTCTACAAAATCGCTTGTATTTTGATCTCTTTGATATTGCTTTCTTTGTTGCTGCCAAGATAACATGGTCTATGTTCTGATTATACAACGCACTGCATTCATAGTAATCCACGCCAATACTTTTTGCTAAATGTTGACCCTAAAATTACGTTTTATTAAAGTTTTTTTTCTTTCTTTTTTCATTCATCATCTTACCTGTTGACGTGTGATCAAACCCTTTTGAGACTCCCGCAGATCAGTTTTTGTACCAACGAGTAACACCGGTACATTTTCACAGAAATGTGACACTTCCGGTAACCACTTAAAAACAAGAGAATATGTAAGTTTTTTAGAATAAATTAATATTATATCCGTTTTTTTTTTTTTTTTTTTTTTTTTTTTTTTTTATACCTTGTCTTGTACATTAAAATATGATTGTTGCTGATTAATAGCAAAGCAAATAACAATCACATCTGCTTCTGGATATGAA
The DNA here is from genome assembly GCA_025399235.1 of Backusella circina FSU 941. NCBI lineage: Eukaryota > Fungi > Mucoromycota > Mucoromycetes > Mucorales > Backusellaceae > Backusella > Backusella circina. Next base: position 189,368 of record MU622292.1, read on the forward strand.
AGAGGGCGTAGTCGATCATAATCTTCTTGTCCTGCTGTATCCCATAAAGAGAGCTCTATCACTTTGCCATTTTCAAGTGCAACATTGGAGATGTAATTCTCAAAGACGGTAGGTACGTATTTCTATATGAAGTCAGTTGGATGAGTTTTTTTTTTAATCTATTGGCCTTAAGATTTGACTTTTTTACTTTTGGAAATGCTTTCTTCTGATAAACAACTAATAAACTTGTCTTTCCACAGCCGCCATCGCCTACAATCACTAGCTTTTTACGAAGTGCCTGAAATAAAATGTTATTCTTTTTTTTTTGTCTGCTTAATGATTTTCAATACTTACACTTCGAACCATTTTCATTTGTTTTTAAAAACGGAAGAAAAAGACAAAAAATATAAGGAAAAGCAAAAGAAACAACAAGAAGAAAACATTCCCCTTTTTATATATTTTTATTTATTTTATGTGTGTTTTTTTATATAAAAAAAAAAAGGTTTATTTTGTGTCTCCTCTTTAATTTACTTTTTAATAGAAGCAAGACTACGACCTGACAAAATGGGTTGCAGATTCTTTACATCAAGAGAACGCTCCTTTGATAATGACTGTACGGTAGCAACAATTTCACGAGTGGGAGGTTCTGTTTTTTTTTGTTGATAATAAAAACTAAGTAAAAAAGTCTATTTTCTTATCAAAGAGAACACTTACTCGATTCACATAGAATCACCAAAATACGAATAACCAGTGTTTCTCCACCAGGGGGAAAATTGCGTAAAAGCGATACTAATTCCGATGATTTCATACCAATGGACTTGATCATGTTGATCATATGAAGTCGAATATACTTTTGTGCACTTGGTGTTGTCTGGATATAAACTGAAAATAATCTACGTAAATATGCGTGTTAATGTATTTATATATTCTCCTTATAAACAAACAAAGAAATGATTACTCTTTTAATAAACTGGGATTTTTTGTGCACAAAACAAAGAAAAGTTCTGCATGTCTCACGACATCATTTTCATTCCAGCTACGAGGATCATCCTCCTCCTCTTCCTCTGGTTTGTCATCTTCTTGTTTTATTTTATCTTCCATGTCTATATCCTCCTCTTTATCTTTCTTCTCCTCTTCATCCTTCTTCTCCTCTACCACCTCTTCACTCATTTCCTCATCAGGTATCTCCTTTTCCTTTGCTAGCACAAACAGTGCCTCTGTTGAAAATGTTTCCACTTTCTCATTGATCTCCTCCTGATTCGGATTCCACTTCTTCACCGCCACAATACTCGTTCTTCTAATTTTATCATTTGGATTCACACATAGATCTAGTAACACCTCCAGTGCCTGAAAGCGCACCGTCGGACGATTAGCCACAAGACTACGCAGTGTCGAGACGCACGAAACAAAACGTTCAGGCACGGCATGGAGATTCTCTTTGACAAGTGCTACGGTGCGGTCATTCAATTCGGGTGCTTCCAGCAGCAACTTGGTGAGGATGCGGTCTTTGGCATCCAGGGTTGGGATGCATTTTTCCAAGAATGTGTGGAACCAACCAAAGTAACTGGGTTCATGGTCATTGTTAGCACGCTTGTGACGCTGATCGGAGAGATACTCTTCGTATAACCACTCTAAAGCCAAATCATTTCTATATATATCTTGAGTGTTAGCCCCTCTCTCCCCATTTAAAGTATATATCCCCCCCCCCTTCTTACCTTGTTGGTAGACTCTCAACAATAAAATCTACCAAAGCCTCTTTCCACTCCGTCTGTTCACGGGGTGTGCATCGTGTGAGTAACTTTGCGACCAATGAAAGCCAAATCCCACTATGATGATGCTGAATAGTCTGCTTTTTCGATACATCCGTCATGTCGCTAGTTTGAAAAGCCGATTCACTTTGAAGAATACGCTGAATTGCCATCTTGAGCAGCTCCTTCTTCTCATCCTCACCCAGTTCATAGGTGTTCGAAGTGACCTCATAGAAGGGCTTCATGTTGAGCGATTGTGTGGCTCGTTCCTCTACACTGGGTAAAGCGGGCTTTACGTCCTTGGGTGGTTCCGACATCTCTATATCATTGGTTTGTTCTTCTATGATGGCAGGTTGTATGTACTTTTCTTCTTCAGCTTCAATGTCTTCTACTTTCTTTTTGGGTGGCTGCTCTTCTTCATCATCCTCGTGTCTAAATCGACTATCACTGATGCGTTTGGGTTGATCGTGTGGTGGAGGATAAGGAGGTGTAGAAGATCTGACAAATTCGGGTCGCGTTGCTGCAAGCGTGACGCCCTCTGACGGAAGCTACATTTAACATTCGGTCATGTTATTTTTTCTCTTTTTAAATAAACCCTCTTTTTTTTATATATATATATATATATTGGCTTTACCATAGGCAATCTCTGTGTCATGACATCCAATGGTGTTAATTGTAATACCGACATGCATAAATCCACAATCACACTCAATGGCAATTGTGTGATATCATAATTCGTCAATACATTCTCTCCATTTGGAACCACGGGTGTATAATTATTATTATTCTGTTTAATACGCTTCTCATTATTCTCGGTTTCTTGTTGCTGTGATGGATGAGGTCTTTTGGTTCTCTGTCTAAACATGGCTACATTGCCACCAACAAGTCCAAACTTTTGAATGAGATCTTGTTTGGAAGGTGCGAGTGCTTCAGTTCTAATAATGGGAAACAACTAAGTGCCTTCCTTTTATATATACAAGCCAAGTTTACCTTATTAACGAAACGAATGCCAGTCTGATTGCTTTTGTTACATTTCTTATCAAAACAGGTGATCCATCTTTGGGTTTATTTTTGGTCCAATGCACCATTGTGTTTGTGACTGGTTTAAGATATTGTGGTCTCCTTTTGACAATGACAACTAAACAACTAATTGAGGCAGTAACAATCGATCTATTATTGATAGAGAGAGTTTTAGAGAGACTTGCTCCAATGTTGTTTTTCATATTCATTTTTTTTTTTTTACTTTACTCGACATCTGATTTTAAAAGTGATAAAAGCTGTTCAAATAGTGTTTGTCCTTTTTTCTCCAGTTCTGATACGTTTAGTAGTCGATGATCTGCTCTAATTAAATTTAAACAAATGTCTTTCTATCATTTCTTATTAATAACAAGTAAACACATTTACACTCCTTTTTTCTCTTTTTACCTTGGTTGCATCCTTCTTTATTGAGAATAGTAAAATAAGTACTTGCAAGCATTTAATACTACATATAATCACACCCGTGTTTGAAAATGATACAAGTTTGGTGGATATAAGATCAATCAAGGACTGTGTAATCTCCCACATTCTTGTCTCTGCTTCATTCTGACAACTACAACAACAACAACAACAGTTAGTATACACACAACGCATAGTTCTCTTCTTTGTTGCTTACACTGTTTTAAATATCCCAGGTAAAACAGTAGAAAAGGCTCGGATAACCGACTTCATCGTCTTCAAATCTGTCTTTGTCTCCTCCACCCCATGTTGCAGCAAATCAACAAGTGTTTCTAGAAAGCTCTTTGTATAAAACGATTGTACATTTTCAACATTGACATTGATTTGTTGTTCAAACTCTTGTAATTGTAATAACTGTTGATCGTGATCCATTTACTATTTCTTGGTGTTTTCTTTTTACAGAAAACGCGTAACATAAAAAGGTGGGGGAAAGAAAGTGAGAAAAACACAGAAACAAAAACAATTTTTCATGAAATGGCTGGGATTAAAATCATGTCCTATCTCTCTCACAAAAGTAGTTTTTGGAAAGCATAGTAAATTCACATTCGAAAATATAAAACTCTTGTATTTAATTTTGCAAAAAAAAAAACTTTACTAACGAAAAAGAGTGTATAAGAAAAACATCATGCTGTATTCAGTGAAAGGTTTTTTCCTATTTATGTTATTAATGTTGGTAATTCAAGATATCATGCCATTGATATGGTACTCTCTACAGAAAATCATAAATAGAGTAGAAATAACTAATATCAACAATCCATATTTTATCTTTCAAATGTTATTATTCGCTATGAAAAACATGTCTACGACGACATAAAACCTATACTAGAGCGACAGTAGAAGTCTATGAACAGACACGTTATGAATACTCTAAGGGGTTTAAAAGTATTAAACAGATATCCCAAGTGTATGACTTGGTAGATTAAACTGTACAAGGTATTCTAAATCGTTATCAAGTAGATAACAGAGTTGGATATAAGACAAGAGGTAAACCAAGAGATATAAAGCTACAAAATTGTCACAAAGAGTAATTGAGAAATACTCTCGATGATGAAGGTGTTGCTAAAATCTTAACCTTGGAACAATCGAAGATCAATCTTCTTGCTCAGTTTCCTGATGACTTCCCTGCCGAACGCTCAATTTCTGTTTTAAAAATATAGCACTTTATAATTGAGACCATTGCATGGACCCTAAAGAGATCTCGACCATTAGAAGAAGCCCAAGAAACAGACAGAGTTCAAAATTCCCAAAAAAAATATACCTTTGATATTTCTCTAAAAGGAATTAACTGTATCCAGAATTGAATGTTTATTGATGAAAGTGGTTTTAAAGTGGGAATGATGCCAAGAAGAGCAAGAGCACCTAAGCGTAATAAGACCTACATCAAGACCAAGGTGAAGAGAGGAGTCAATATTACGATAATTGAAGCAATGGCAGTAGATCACATGGTACCGGTCCATCCTGTGATAAATTTTAGAAGACATATCTTCAGCAGATGAGAGTCTTCGGTCTGTTTTTATTTTTAATATTTTTCTTTTGAATAATAGCTCGGACACCATTCTCATTCATCCTCATTTTATTTTATTTTAAATTGTGATCATTCTGTTGTATTTAAGGCTATATGGGAACATAGGTAAGGAAAGATTATAGAAGGTGGCATCTACCGCATATAAGATGGATTGAGACACAAAATTATACAATTCTAAGAATAATGCTGTATGAAAAAATATTATTAACGCTCCGCCGTTAAGTAATATTGATCACTATTCGAGATTATCCACAGTATATAATTACCTTTACATAAATAAAATGAATAAAACAATATGAAAAATAGAGTATATTTGTAGAATCAATACTCACATAAGCTTAGCTACCTTACGTGAGAATTCAGAACCAATTGATCTAGAAATAGTATGTTTGATTGTATTGTAGTATTATCAGATAATCATCATCATAATAATGAGCTGATAATAAAATTGAAGCATGAGCATGTAGGATGTTTTAATTCAGAAACCATTTTATCCTCTATAGATATTATCGGATAAATTGGTAATAAGATTATATTATGATCAAATCTAACTTATTAATATTGTGGTTCTCAGGATAATAAAATCTTAAAACGAATGTGAAGTATTTATTAGATAATATGTCTTTACTATATATTCTTTTATCTATAGAATGGAAATATATCTACGATACCTCTCACATAAATTATGATATAAAAAAAATATCATAATGAACTATCCGATAAGGACAGTGAGTTGAAAAACACACTGACACCGTCTTAACCTAAGAATAGTATCACCAAAAGTATCGAATAATCCATCACAAAACGTTTCCCAAAATATGTTCCAAGATTGGGTTTAATCAACTTACTCCTTGCCATTTGAGTAATTGTTGTAGGTATAAATAGGTTAAATAATCAATAGTCGAGGTCCTTTAGTCTTTTTCTTATTCTTTTTTTGATATAATAAAAACGTTACATTAATCTCATTAATTATTTTGTCTTATTATTCTTTTTAAATCTGTGATATTTTTCATCAAATATCACAGTTGCATTTATCACCAGCATTGTTCCTTATTTTTGTACCTTTACCAGGGATCATGAAACCAGGTTTTGTTATATAAAGAGAATAGCAAGATGTGCACATTGTGATATTAACGAAGTATATAGAACAATAAAGAAAAAAGACAAGAAGAAGTGAGTCTCTGGTTCTCGCTTTATTGTGTAAGAGTGAGAGAGAGAGCTCATAATAAATACTGGGGTGTATAATATAAATATTAGATAAATTATATTGTAGTACAAGATCTTTTACTATCTGTAAAAGATCAGGTGGGTATATCAATAGTAGATGACATAGTCATACTTCGTATGACTATAACCGTCAAATACGACGACATACGGAGTGTATTTTTAGAACCAATTTTTGCATAAGCTTAGCTTCCTTATGTGAGAATTCAAAACTACGTGATATATACGCATCATATTTGATTGTATGGTATTATTATTATATCATATTCATCAGAAATGTCATGGAGACGTCCATACAGTAAGACTAGAGCTTGTCAATTTAGATATATTAATTATATTTACAACATCAATACTGTTAGAATCGATCTTTAGATGATGTGGTCTCAGTAAATTATATAATCTATTGTAGGTTTCGAGCCATTTAGTGATATTCTAATAATAAATCATTAGTAAATGGCGATTGGTTGGACTTGGTCACCACTGTTCTATGCAGCTCAAATTAGATAAACATTCAATCTATAACAAGATACAGTTATGAAATATATATTTATATATAAAGTACTTTATTAAATATAAATAAATAAAAGGAAGCCAAACATATAATCAAGGTTCAGCGGTCTGTTGCTGCTGTTTAGCATTGAATCTTAATGTCTCTAATTCTGCTCCCCTTTCCAACTTGTCAATCTAATCATTTTCATTGTTTTTTAACTAACCAAAAAAAAAAATTATGCAAACTTTGTTTTCTTTTGCTTACTTCTAGATCTTCTAATTTCTGTTTTAGTTCATTCAATGTCCTCTGTAACTGATCACTCTCATTGGAAGTCTAAAAACATGTGTAAATTCTTTCTTCTTATTTCTCTATGAATAAACATCTTCAACTTACACTTCTCTTTTGAAATGATGTATTTAAATATTCAATTTTAGACTCATACTCTGCCGATTTGACCCTGAATTTCTCCAACATCTCCTTATTTTCACTAATAATAATAATATTAAAAAAATCCAGATCAGCAATACTATCATTATCCCCAGAAATAAAAAAATACTTTACAGTTGCGTTGCCTGCAATCGATCATTCTCATTCTGCAAACTCGACACAAGCGCCTCCATACTCCACCACTGTGACAACAACCCCTTAATATACCTCTTCTGCTCCTCCATGTGGGCCGTATCCTCCTCCCAGAGCAGCATCTGCTGCGTCAACTGTTTCACACGATGCTCATTCTCTGTCATTCTCTCCACGGTGGGCTCGAGCGTCTTAAGCTCACTCTGTAGCGCAAAGATATGTTCCCTTGCGGCATCCAGCTGCTGCTTGTGCTGGGTCACCTCGGCCTCATAGTCAGTGATCTGTTGGGTGCTTCGTGTCATCTGGTTCTGCCATTCCTTACGCGCCTCGCGATAACTGCGTAGCTTGTTGGATTGCTCGTCTTCCCATTTGATGTGTTTTTGTTTGGTCATGGCATTTTCGGCTTTGAGTTTTTCGAGGGCACCGGTGGTCTGATGGAGTTGGGCCTTGAGCATACGGGTGGTATTATACTAATATATATGTGTGAGTTTTTTTTTTTTTTTTTAAGAGGAGATGGCGTCTCCTTTTTTTATGCTGTTATTATTTTTACCAATTGTTGTCGCTCGGCCTCTACCGTACTATCCAGAACATGTTCACGATGCAATCTACCAATATGTTGCAAGTGCTGCTGTTTCAAAAACAGTTCAAAGTTAAGTTCGTTTCTTAAGAGGAGTACCTCACGTTTTAATGCTGCCAGGAGTAATTTGGTCTCGGACGAGGTGGCATGCTCGACGGCGGCGGGTGAGGTGTGACCCGAGGAGGAGGGTACAAATTCAGAGTCTGCGTCCCATAGATCATCGCCTACCAGCACCTCTGCACCACTCTTCAGTGCACGGTGTAATTGAATAATATTGGAGATGGTCACCGACTTTTCACCGCTCAAAGTCTTCTTCTCATGCCGTTGCTCTTCTTGTTTCTGAACGACGGATGGCGCCCCATCGTTATCCTGTTGCTTCTCGTCCCATAGCGTCTGATCCAATAACTCCAGAGGGTGATGATGATGATTGTTCTTTTCTGTCTCACTAAAGGCTACCCGAGAAGCCGCATTGGTCAGATCCAGACCCATGATTTGGGCAATCACATCAGGTGGTTCCATCTTTAATAAACGAGTCTTGTCGGTCAGTTCGGATTCTGCATCCATGGCGACCAGGTTGGGATGAAGCATATGGCGAGATACTTGCGACTGCATATAAAAAAGATTTACAAGTTTTAGAGAGAACTCTCAACACAAAAAAAAAACCATCTTTTTATATACCAGTGTTCTTGTTTTAAATGTCTCCTCATCAAATTCCTCTGGTATCTTGAAATTATTTTCCTTAAAATAAACATATGGTTTATGCAAAAACTTGATAAAGTTACACGGATACAATCCATAAAGCGATGTAAAAAAGGCACCTGTCTGTGGATTGGAAGGTGGAGCAGATAACTTTGAAAATGTATAGTCTAACAAATCGTTAAATTTAAACGCATTCTGGGTGCATCTATCTTCTTCTTACCAACACAATCCCATCCCTTTGCAAGTGTACGTGTCGTCATTTGATAAATCTCTGTCGTCTGTTTCTTTCTCAAATCACGTAATTGATCCCAACAAATTGCACGCGCAAAGATATAAAACAGTTGAGGTAAAAAGGGTGGTAATAAAGTACAAATACGAGGTAATAACATGATCATGTTTGTGACTGAAATGGCAATCAAGGTAGTCGAATTATCAAACTAAAAAAAAAAAAAATAGATATATAAAAAATAGTTTCTTGTTGTTTTGTTTTGTTTTTTTACCATGAGTGACTTTAACATGGAGTTAAATAATGGGGTATCGAGTATTTCATGCAAATGTGTTCTTTTTCTTCTCATAAATTCACTCAATAAGTAAACAATTTGTAATCGGTGTTTACTTGATAAATAATACTTGTTTAATAACGAAAAGAATTGCTACAAAAAAAAAAAAAAAAACCTTCTCTGTTGAATCCTTCTTTTTCTCTCCATCTTTTTTATGTTTTTTACCTTTGTCTGTGCAGATCCAACGGATAATAAAATAGTCGTCAAATTTCTCGACCACTCATCCTGTTCCAAATCCAACAAGATCTGATGCTGATGCAGCACCGGTTGTTCCAAATGATCCAGTTGTTCCCTCTCCTGCCTCTTTTGGATCGTCTCTGTGTAATCCAGATAGCTCTCAACCATCATATCAAAAAACGCCGTATCCTCCTCTTCCTCCTGTTCTGTGATCAAACAATCGGATATAATGAGCCGAGTTTCCTTTTTGATATTGTTGGTGTAGGTGGCGGTCATGAGGATGGGTTTGAGATGGGGGAACCATTCCTGGAAGATACGGAAGGGACGTAGGAGCGGTGTCAGTGCACGGAGACACCGCAAGAAGATGTAATGCTGAATGTGAAGACGGGTCGCCTCCAGGGATTGGCTCGAGACGACAACTGCTGTGGTCTTTTGGGAGAGGATGGTCGTCTCATAGAGTTGTTTAAGATCGGCACAGAGTCGATCGAGGGAGCTGGGGTCGGCGAGGGCGGCACTGGGTTCATCCAAATAACTTTCAATGGCGTCAAGTGCTGTCTGGCCATCTGAATCGTTGGTGGCTGTTTTGACTGCGGTGGTGATTGTCTTTATGATGTCTCGAAGTGCGACCATTCGAGTTTATCTGTTTTTGTCTCTTTTGTTTTTGTTTTTTGTGAAGTTGTTTTTATCTTGTTGAAGAGAGAGAGAGAGAGAGAGAGTAAGATACAAAAAAAGAAAATACATGGTGGTTTTTTTTTTTTTTTTTTTTTTTTGTAAACTCCCAAAAAGGCAAGAATGGAAAAATTTTCAACTTTTTTTTTTTTTTTTTGCTTGAACATTGGATGATATGGGAAGAGAAAAGGCTGTTTGTTGGTTGAAAGTGTACAAAAAAAACAAGATATTTGATTGGCTAATACACGTAGTAGCATAAAAGCACTTTGTTGATATGAATATATAGCAATTTACGGTGATCACTTTATTTTTACTCTTCCAATGTTACTTCTGTATTACAATCCAATACTAAATTCAAACACTTTTATAACTGGATAGTTTTATAATAGCTTTATAAAACGAGTAAAATCAAATTGATTAGTTGTTACAATATCTATTTATATAATGGCTCTTCTTTTGCTTATATTTAATTATAAAATATACAAAATAATATAAACTTTATTAATAACATTTGAGGGGGGGTATTTTAGTAGTTGATACGTGCAAAACCAGGTCTCTCCACATTGACTTTTGGCATAGGATGGGCCACCTCATCCGAAATAATCAATGTCTTTAACGTTGTCTTGATCTCTTTTATCTGAATACCACGGTACACAAGCTCATCTCTGCCATCGTCATCAGGTGTCTTTGGCCAGGCAGAGGAGGAGGAGCGTGGTGAGTCAAACGAATCATCATCACTACTTACCGTCAAGGTAGAGTCTGTAGTGGGCAGATTATCGGTAGTGATAATGGTGTTTTCAGCGGTGGGTACTGTCGATTTTCTCCAAGAGAAAAGGCGGGTGGAGAAGCGACGTTTGGTGTTGGGTGAGAGCGGAGGTGATGCGGGGGTGGTTTTGATGATGGAGGCACTGCCGAGTTCAAGTGACGATGGACTACCTCCAGAGGTAGACATTTGAACGGCAGCTGCAATGACGGCTGACATGGATTCGATGGTGAGTTCGGCTGGCAACTGTTGTGTAGCTTGTAAGTCAATAGCCTCTTTCATCATTTCTTCTGTATTGTAGTCTTGCTCTACTTCTTGCTCTACTTCCTGTACTTTATCTTGTTGATATTGGGGTTTGATAATGGATGCATTTCCAGATGAAAGAGAGGATGTGAGTTGTGATGGTGATTGTTTCTGCTGTTTTTCATTGACTGACTGTTTTCGTAGACGGAACATGATGATATATTTATAGATGTAATTTTAATAGTAATAAAAAAGACTGTAATGAGTTGAGGAATGGCAAGAGAGAGAAAAAAGATATGTATAAAGAAGAAGAGCAAGAAGAACAGAAAAGAAAACGGAAAAAGTATAAAAAATATAATAAAAAGTGTGCTTCACAAAACTAATTTGATAGACACATATGTGTTACGTTGTACACGAGTTACTTTATTATTATGTTTCTTATTTAAAAATGTAAAAATAAGATATGGGATTATGTATTTCGTGCTTGATTCTAATATAAATAAATAGTAATAATGCTATTTATAAAGACATCAGGATAGATGTTTACTCTTTACCTGTTCCGCCACTAAAACAACATTGAAAAGAGTAAAAGAATAACAATGAAAAATAAAAAGACCCTTTTTCGAAGATCATTTTTTTTTTATCAAGTCCGTAATAGAAGAATGACCATATGATTGGATCAATTTTTTGTTGTTGTAGTAGAAACAGACAAATAAGTTAGTCAACAATGAGGTTGAATTCCCTAGTGTAAAAAGTGATTTAGTTGTTTTCACACAAAGTAAAAAGGTCATGCATTTTAAATTTTCACTTTATTTGAATGATATATACATATATATTTGAATGATCTACTCTAGAAAGAGTAATATTAATAAATGGCATGTTATTTATTTATTTATTTATTTTTATAATCATAATAATAGTTATAATAGATGCTATTCTTTTTTATAATATCTTGGGAAAGCGGACCTTCTGAGTCGATTGTATTACATCGGAAAAAAAGACTCTCTCTACAATGTTATAATAACCAAAACTGGTAAATATGATCACAAGCAGTTTAGAGTAATGGTAACTGTGTTTCAAAAAGGTGGGTTCGTCTATACTCAGTGTAAGCCAAGCAAAAACGCATTCTATTTTTTGTGTTGTATTACTTTCCTTCCATTCTGTTCTTAATAACACTCATTCTTACTCTCTTACATAATAACAATAAAATGGACCAATCATGTTGAATTGATAAACATCCAAAATAAATAAAAAAAAAACATATAGAACAAAAAGGAGAACAATTGTATCCCCTTTCATACTACTATGACTGACGCACTACTTCATAAAACAATAAAGAAAAACAAGGTGGACACAAAGAGACACTCTATAAGGATAAAGGAAATGTTTCATAACAAAAACCAACGAGAAGAACTTATGAAAGCATGTACAAAGGGTGACTTGCAAGCAGGTAACAAAAAAAAAAAAAAAAAAAAAAAAAAAAGATAGACTTATCGATAAGAACTCTAGTGAAACTATTATTAAGTCAAAAGGATCAACCCGTCTGTAAACATCCCGATTTGATTCGTGATTCCAATCTACGTACACCCTTACTACTTGCCTGTTCTGCTGGTCATTCAGAGGTGGTTCATGCACTGATCGATTTGGGTGCCGATGTGAATAATCCAATGGGCGACATTGTAGGGAATCGACCTCTTGATCTTGCAGTGAGTTCAAATAGTGTGGAGACAGTAGTTGTGTTACTAGACGCAGGTAAACAAAAAAAAAAAGTGTGTGCGTGTATCTAAGAGCATATATATAATAAAAAAAATCCTAACATCACCTATCTATATCACCAAAGGGGCAGAGATCAATAGCCCAGTCAATGCAACGATAGCAGCCGATGATGGACTACCAAGAGCCATCTGGTTAAAAAAGGCTAAACTCACCCCGATTGACCTTGCCCAATCACGACTTGATATCCTGATAAAGATGAATGAACAAGGTGTAGAGACAAGAAAAAGAAAGGAAACAATGGCACAATTAAAAAAGGTAAATAAATAAATAGATGTAGAAATATCTTTGCTCATATTTATTATTATGATTACTAGATTATTCAACTATTAAAGCATTATGTACCCAAAAATGATGTAGATGAACTCGCTACCATGCTTGAATCCATCAATCTAGAAGTATCGTCACACGACGATGTGATAAAGAGTTTAAAAGATGTCATGTCTAAATTACACATCTAAAAAGAAAAAGCATCGTGAATAGAGAGTCTGCCCTTGTCTTTGAGTAGGTTCTCAAAAGTCTTGTAATCCTCTTTTGTCACAAATAGAAAGGTATTTGTATCTGACCATAGACTCAATGCATAATGAGAGTTTGTACTACATAACTCATTCAATACAAATACCACATCCTATATTTCCATTAGTTTTGATAATGATTTGCATTATAATATCTATTACCTCTACTGAAATACCCAATTTCTTTGATAATTCATTCATATCGCATAGTTTGGTTTCCTTTATAATATCAATAATAAATAATCCATTTTATTTCTCACTTTGTTCAATTATACCTGCACCAACTTGTTCAGCTTTTCACTGTATTTACTAAAAACACCCTCTTTCCTCTTACTCTCCTTTGTCTCTGCTTTCATTTTCTTCTGTTCTTCTTTCTCTTCCTGTTTCTGTTTTTTAGCCAACTGTTTCCTACGTTTATCCAATTCATCCGCTCTCTTGATGGACTGTTCCTCTTTTTTACGTTGAAATTCCGCTTCCAATATCTCATCTTGTGCTTTCCTCACTTCCCGTTGCTGATCCAAATACTTTTTTAAAACAAAGGAGGGAGGGTGTTACTTTTTCAAAAGATATCACTTCAACTCATATATTACCTCTCTGTATTGTCTCATTTGTTCTTTTCGTTTTAATTTTTCACCTCTTTTTTTGCCTACTTTTTTGACGCGGACAGCGGTGGATGAACCTTCACCTGGATCGTTTTCAAGGTCTTCTTCCTCATCATCATCATCTTCATTGAAGGCCATTGTTTCGTCATCGTCATTGGCTTGTGTTATATGGACTAACATTAAGGTTTTTTTTTTTTTTTTTTTTTTAGCACCAAGAAAAGTGGGGTTTGGAGTATATCCAGAAAAATCATCATTACCTGGTGCATAGGCTGTGGGATGGCGCTGTTGTTGTCTTATTTCTAATAGAATAAGTATAGCAACTATACATATAATGATTGGTATAAATACAATAAAAGAAAGCCCGCCTGCTTCTTGTTCGCTTGCCATTTTGTTTTATATAAAAAAGAGTAAAGCAATAAAAATGGTTTTTGTTTACTTTCCAAGTGTTTGTGTGACTTGATTGTTCCAGTCCGGTTTGGTACTATTTATCTTGCTCTAGCAACATGCATTGTGTATAGTTAGATATCTATATTCTATTGAATATCAGTATTAGAGGTCATTTTTCCTTTATAATGGATGATGAATCTCTTTCAAATAGTGTCTGTTGATACAAAATAGACTTCTTTTTATTGTTCTTTCCCAAGTATACTATGATGTTATTCACCCATTTGCCACTTGAGCTCCAGGTACTCCCCAACTATATTATCGTTATCGAAACCCATTGTAAAGCCATACGCGCCAAGTGAGTGTTATGTTCCTTTTAGTGTTGAAGTGTTCATACAGGTTCACTTTTCCCGCCATTTGCATTACAACAAGCGGTTCTTTAAAATACACCACAAAGGATATTTCACAAGTCACAAACCGGGAACCCCACCCTAATTTTTTTTTTTTTCTTACAACTTGTCAAAATTTCCCCTGTTTATACTTCACATATAACAATCTCAACTCAATGTTGTCTAGTTTAACGAAACGATCCTTTCAGCTCGCCAAGTGTGTCTCTACTTCTGTATGTTCACTTTTATATTATATTATATATACAATTCACTTATATACATATATCCACACACATACTCTCTTCTTAAAATAGACACGCAAGGCTTCTACAAAGGCCAACACAGCTTATGACGAAGCACTCAAGTTGATCGCACTTGACAAAAAGGAGAGATTGGATATGTTGCAACGTGTCGAAAAGGAAATAACCAAAGTCACATCATGTAAGAAGCAAATATCACACACACAGAGAGAGAGTTAGGTTCACTAATCCTGTTTATGTATAGCTGGTTCGCCCGCTCAACTCTCAGCTTTAAACAACCTCAAGTTTGATTTACAAGTAAAGTCAGAATTGAACGATCCTCAAGTTCAAAAAAATTTTAACAACGGTCAAGGTGAGAGAGAAAGAGATAAACTCGTATTTTTTTTTTTTTTTTCTGATTTTTTTTTATAGTTGACATGTCACAACCCGTCTATCGTTACATGCGCCAAAAGCAATTTGAAAAGGCACCAAAGACAAAATTAATGGAACGTTTAACCCAAATGAATGTCATTCCCGATGTATTGTCAGTTGGCTTGGAGCCTACTGTTGAGCTCAATCTCAACTTGAATGGAGGACAGTTGGAACCTGGTGTGTTTACCAAGCCAGAAGAGGTAAGAGAAGAGAAGTATGGATTACAATCATTTATTTTGTTGTTAACATCCAACACACATAGAGCATGGTACGTCCTGAAGTCACTGTTACAAATTTCCATACCGAAACACGATTATATACATTGATGTTGGTGGATCCAGGTAAAAAACAGCTACTTTTTTTTTTTTTTTTTTTTTGGCTAAACACGTTGTGCATATAATAACCAGATTCACCTGATGTTGCCAATCAAACATATCAGCAATACTGTCATTGGTTAGTGTAAGTAATATTGGACACCTATTTTTTATACAATTTCCCTCCTTCTCATCTAACAAGGTAAAAAAAAAAAAAATAGAACAAATGTACCTTTATCTGCCACTTCAAATACAGTCCAAGGTGGTGATGCCATCCTTGACTATATCCCACCTCATCCCCAGAAGGGTACAAAGTACCATCGTTACACCCTGATTGCATTTGAACAACCCAACAAGGGACAGGATAAGATTGATGTTCAATTGAAGGAAAGAGATGGTTTTAATGTAAAGGCATTGGAGAAAACACACAACTTGACTGTGTCTGGTTCTACCTTCTTCCGTCAAGTATGGGATGAGAGTGTGACCAAGATTTACAATGACATTCTTAGTAAGTATATATATTGTTGTTGGTATATGGATGTGGTCGTTTTAAAACGTTTTAATTAGAACAACCTGAGCCTGTCTATGGTAAACCACCCAAGGAACAGCGTTATATTCAGAGAGCCGTGTATTACTAGATTTTTTCTTTCTTTACAGTTTAGAGTGTTATTAACAAAAAAAAAAAAAAAAGAGAAAGTGTTATTATTATTATTGTTTTACAAAAGAAAATATACATATAAAAAATAAAAAAGTACATATTCATTACATATATCGATAGCATATAAAATGAGTATATAAAGGTGCTTAATAATGATATCATTCTATTATTGAACCATCCTATTCTTCATCAATATGCATACCTCTTATGTATCTCTTATCATAAGAGTAATGGGAATGTTAATAATCATATATCAATGACCAAGAGATCCGCAACAAACCTTTATGCCTGTTATATCGTGCAATGGCTCCTTCCCTTTGAGTGGCATGAGTTCCTTTGTTTTGATGACTAAGACACCCACTGCATCAAGTCATAGTCCTGATGAGTTTATAATAAACCAGATTGCAGTAAATATACCAATATTAGTAGAATTAAGACAAGAGAAAGAGTGCAAATCTGTCAAATGTATATATCTTGGTCAGTCACGTGTATGACTTAAAATGCATTGACGTGTTTTACGCGTTCAGGTACGTCCTGTCCATTCTTCTATAAAGTAGAAAGTCTATAATTTTTACGATAATGATTGAAAACAGAAACTCATTGTAATATTACATAAAAATAAGTAATGAAGACGGGGTTGATAAGTAAAAGCATGTTTTAATATGATAGTAAAAAACGAAAATCAAAACATACAAATATCATTTCATAATTAAACCATATAAAACATCTTTTCATAAAATAATAATAAATCACTTTTTTTTTTTTTTTCCATATTTTTATGATGATGACTCGTGTTTTAATGGTGTTGTATGCTCTTCACTCGTCTCATTCCTTTGAGCCGCTACTTCTTCCAGTTCATCCTCCGTCACTATATCTTCCAATTCGTCTTCCGTCACTATATCTTCCAATGCACTTTTGGCCGCAACATAACGCTTCATGGCAACCTTATATGCATCCAGTTCATTCTTGTACGCTTCATAATATTTCTATATACAACCATTTTTTTTTATGTTTCTATATACCTTACTTTTTTTTTTTTTTAATTATCTCAGATATTATACCTCTCTTTCTTCCTCTGAAAGGGCCTTCCATCTGTGACCCAATACACGAGTCTCTTCACCTAGATTTTCATTGCCCTTCTTTCCCCTTAAGGCAACACGTTCCATACGACAATAGGTGAAAAAAGCGTTACCAGGACCTTTGGGTGCTTTGAGTTCTCGTTTCTTACGGTATGGTTTTGCCACGGCCGTCTTACGCACTTTGACGTCGGACTAACAAAAACAGTAATGTATGTTATAAAAAAGTAAAATAGGTGTCTTTTTTTTTTTTTTACCTTCTCAGGAGCTGACATGTCTGAATCACTCTCATGGGGTCTTTTGTGTCTTAGATCTTCAATCTCTCCTATTAATGTGCTAAAACAAAGACTTAATATCAAACAAGGTGCCTCCTCCCCCCCCTTTTTTTTTTTTTTTTTTGCTTCGTTTGCCTCTTTTACCTTTTTTCTGCTCGTAGTATTTTTATACGTCGACGTGCCTCTTCCAATTGAATACTAATCTCGTCATTCTCCTGTTTTATATGAATATATACACTGTTTATTTTAAAGAGAGATAGAGCTTACTTGTTTGATTTGTCGTATTCTTTTTAGAGACTCTGTCAGTTTCTTGTCGTCTTGTTTCTCTGTGTCAATAAAAAAAAAGGGCAAATGGTGATGTGGTCGTTTTTTTTTTTTTTAATTTTACCTTCAAGAACCATAATATAAAATGAAAAAGGATGATTTTTATTATTATTTTTAGCCAAATATTTATATATTTTATTCTTTGCTGTCTTCCAAATGGTTAATAAACATAAACCTTGAAAAGGTGACATAAAGCCAACGGAACCACACCAATTGAGAGTTGTGCTGACGCATCGCCTTGTGCGTCAATAGATACGCAAGAGGAGGTGATATAAATGTCATTTCTGTGTTGTCCTTCATACTTAATAGTAGATCCAATACACCAATGTATTTACGCACAAGTGGGATCGAGACAAGACGATACAATTGGATACCACTTGCTTGACTATACAATCTAAATGATAGAGAGCGTCTTTTTTAATATTTTTTTTTGTTTTGTTTTGTTTAAATAAGAGTATCATTTTTACTTTGCTCCTTTGTAACATGCGATATGGTTAGCATGACCTGATACTCCTTTATCGTCAAATGTAATAATCTATATATTTCTTATATAAATACATCAGAAAAAAAAAACATTTACTTAACAAAACTCACCGTATCAATCTTGTGTTTAGTAGCATAATCCTTTACAATCTCAGCTATCAATTTAGCATCCCATTGATTCTTCATACCATCTTGCAAGTCACTTTGAATTAAAAAAAGAAAAAATAACATCAACACACATACATACATAGATTCATATATATCATTTACGGGTGATCCATTGACTTGATATGAGAAATGCCTAATATCTGTCCACTCTTCCTCAATTCCCTTTTACGTACATCACCCAACCCATCCGCATTTCCTATTCATATATCCTATTTTTTCAATGAAACAAAGTCTATCACTTTTTTTTTTTCTAGCTGCTTTTGTTACCTGTGGAAAGACACAGTAAATGAAGACGTGATTTCGAATGTAACAGTGAGGTAATGGTGGGTCCAAAGAACATGCACTCATCATCAGGATGGGCTGTCAAGATGAGCACCTGTCGGCCGAGCTCATGTCGTGTCTGTAAATAAGCTATACTATGATAGGCATAGAGTAAGATGGAGAAGAGACTGACAACACTCAGAGATAATAATATCATTTTTTATGATTAAGAGAGAGAGAGAGAGAGAGAGAGAGAGAGAGAGAGAGAGAGAGAGAGAAATAGATTTATATATGAACTTTTATTTATTTATTATATATTCCGCTATTATTATTAATGGATCTTTGCCAGTCGCTTTGAGGCACACTGTAATTTAGTCGCCGTCCTCTCGACCTGTCCATCCAACTCATTGAGCACCTCAACCTGGGCATCCAATTCATCGCTAATCGCGTACCCAATCTCTTTTTGGCGTGCCAGGAGCTGACTGAACTGGGCCAGGTGCATGTCCTGTTCCTGCATGACCTGGCGCTGGTAGTCGACCAATTGGCTGTTGTCAAGACCCCGGGTCGCCTCGGTCTCCTCTAGTAGCTGCAGTTTTTGGGCGATGCTACCTAGAGCACGCCCTTTACCAATACTGGGCTTGTGTTGTGGACTTGTCTGCTGCTTCTGGAAACCGATATCCCCTACGGCAACTGGCTTTTTTTCAACCAGTTCCTGCTGTTGTCGTCGAGGCGGGGTATGTGCCACCAGCTGTGCCAGCACCCGTCTATCCTCCCTCAATGCATCCAATTTGTCCTTGCGTCGTCGCTTCTCGCCCTCCGAGACATCCGAGACCTCGAGCCGCTCCAACCGCACGCCCAGCGCCACCAGTTCCCGTTTTGCTTGGACCTCACACTGCATTGCATCCGAGATGGCGTGCTGCGTCAAGTGGGATGCACGGCTGTTGAGTAAAGAGCGGATACGCCGAGCAGATGCACACACCTCTTCATACTCATCCAGCCATGCACTCGCACTCATCCCCTTTTCGTCATCGTTGCCTATGGGCGCAAGAGACAGAAAGGTCGACCAGATGTCGGTCTTGCGCCATCGGTCGTCACGACAGCTCTGGATGGTGCGGAGGTAGTGCTCAAGACCATGGCGTCGACGCTCGATACTCTCGGGGGCGTTAAAGGTCGGTGGAAAGATACGTTTGGTGGGCAGGGAGACCGGTAGCTTGGGAAAGGCCTGTTCAAGCTGGGCATGGAGTCTTGTAAAGTCGCTGTACCGCTTCCATAGATGGTATTGGCGAACGGGTGCCTGAATATCGATTCGATAGGCCGTGTAGGGCTTACCGTCTTGTTGCTGGGTCTCGGTGTGTTTGATAAAGATGCCTTGGACGGTGATTTGGCTCATTTTTTTTTTTTGAAAAGGGAAGGAAGAAGAAGAAGATCTACTAAAGGTTGTTGTTTTTTTTTATTTATTTGTGTGTACCTATTTGTTTATCTTTTGATTAGAGAGAGAGCAACATTATGATTTGTTTTGATAGCATCGTTGTGCATTAGGACAAGTGTTTTTTTTTTTTTTTTTTGTTTCATAAAACTTTAAAAAAATATAAAATGATTCTGAAACAATAACATGGATCGAGCCAATCAAACAATAAATGAGAGAAGAGAGAGAGAGAGAGAAAGTCAAGTGAAGGTTTTTTTTTTTTTTTTTTTTTTTTAAAAATAAAATATTTCAATGTCACACAAAGTAAAGCATCAATCAATTAACAGAAAAGTGCTTTTTTTAGTACTTTTTTTCTCTTTTCTTTTGTTTTATTATAAAGTGAACACTAATTCAATCATTTCATTCAATTTATTTTATGTGTAAAATGCAATTAAAATGGAAAACAATAGAAAGAGTAAATGACGCACTCTTTTATAATTATTTCAATTGGTGTTGATACTCCGATTATAAGCCACTGTTTTTGGTATAAAAAGAATCAAAATGATTTGTTCTGTGGAAAAAAAAAAAAAAAAAAGAAAAAAGTATAAATAGGAATACAGTTTTTCAAAAAGAAAAAGAAAAAAAAAAATACGCTTTTTCTTTTCTTTTTTTTTTTTTTTTTTTTTCAACTTTTTTTTTTATTTTTTTTTTTTTTTAAAAAAAAAAAAAAAATTTTCACTTTTACTTTTTTTTAAAAAAAAAAAAAAACTTTCCACTCTCTTATTTTTTAAAAAAAAAAAGAAAAAGAAAAGAAACGCCATCATGTCTGGATTCAATATTGCAACACCCTCCATGGCCACACCTGCTATGCAGACACCCTCTATTCCTACACCTCACAATAACTCTACACCCTTTGCACTTCCTACTACTCCCGCTCCTATTGATACACCAACACCAAGCAGTCAGGGTAATCCTCATGCTGTTGCTGGTATCACTCCCACCTTACAGTAAGTATATACTCTTGTTTTCTACCGTTAAAAAAGATCAATCATATTGAACCCTCTCTCTCTCTCTCTCTCTCTCTCTTTCTAATAGAAATATCGTTGCCACGGTCAATTTAGACTGTCGTCTTGATTTAAAGACAATTGCACTCCATGCACGTAATGCAGAATACAATCCCAAGGTATTTATATAAAAAAAAAACAAAAAATGGGTTTCACACATGAAAGGGCTATTGTTAAAAATACCCTAGCGTTTCGCTGCTGTGATTATGCGTATTCGTGATCCCAAAACCACCGCCTTGATCTTTGCCTCTGGTAAGATGGTGGTCACTGGTGCAAAGTCAGAAGATGACTCTAAATTGGCTGCTCGTAAATACGCGCGTATCATTCAAAAATTGGGTTTCCAGGCCAAGTTCACCGATTTCAAAATTCAAAATATTGTGGGTTCTTGTGATGTCAAGTTCCCCATCCGCCTTGAGGGTCTCGCTTATTCTCACGGTCACTTTAGTTCGGTAAGTTTAAGAGAAAGAGAGAGAGCCAACGTGTGGATGATAACTCATACGTTTTATTATTAGTATGAACCTGAATTGTTTCCTGGTCTTATTTATCGCATGGTCAAACCAAAGATTGTTTTACTTATCTTTGTCTCTGGTAAGATCGTATTGACAGGTGCAAAAGTGAGAGAGGAGATTTATCAGGCATTTCAGGCTATTTATCCTGTATTGACTGAATTCCGTAAACCCTAAAAAAAAAAAAAAAAAGTCATTTTTTTTCTCTTTTTCTTTTTTTTTTTCTTATGTTTTCCTTTCCTCCTCATAAAAAAAAACACTCAGAATATATCATGGCACAAAGAAAAGAAGAATGAAAAAGAAAAACAAGTCGCTTTATGTACAGATCCCCCCCCCCTTTCTTTTTTTTTTAAAAAGGAACCCATTTCACACAAAATAAAAATAAAAAAAATTCATGTAGTATATATCCAACAATAAAAAGAACACTATTTTTTGTAAAATCATTCATTTAATATATATGAAATGTCATGTCAGTGATATATTGAGCAAGTGATCGTTCTTCTCTTTTTCCAAACACAAACCCCACAATCAATGCTATTGTGGCAACAACAGACAGGGCACATACCACCAGTGCCAATAACGCACTGGCCACCTTGGGTACAAACCAGACAGACACCAAAAGGGCGAGCACCGTCAAGACACAGGTACCAAAAAGGGTCAATAATCGATGGGTGCGCGTCACTGCGCGTGCATGGTCCCTTTTCAATACCTGGATCATCTCCTTGATAAGCGGTATTTGCTGGTCTTGTTTCTGTATCGGTGCCTCCTCCTCAAGACGGAAGCGTGAATGAACACCAAAATGGTCAGAAAACGACATGTCTGTCTCAGGTATACACCCTGTCAGGACCACCTCTGACTGTTTACAGACCAATGTACTAAAGATATAATCCAACCGATCCCCAATCTCCTTCTGGTGCGGTTGCTGTTTGAGATAGTGTTTGGTCCATGTATTGAGGGGCGAGTCACAGGTGATACCAAAGCACTCGATGCATTTGGAGAGACTCAGTTGGTTCTGTTCAAAGAGACTTTTGTTTTCCTCCATCTCGTGTTGGTGGCATGCGTGCCAACTGTCTGTGACAGAGGTGGTGGTGAGGAGTTTGTAACAGAGACTACTGGGGATACTATTAAAATCACCGGCCTAGTAATATATAGGATCAGTAAAAGGGCGGATCAATTCAATATACACTTTACCAAAATGACATGTCTCTTTTGAGCGATAGAGGACCGCACCTGGTTTACAATCTGCCAGCACTCTGTGATACGTTGTGCTTCATACTCATCCTTACCACCGTAACACGCTTGTAACTTGTAAAAAAAAAAAAAAAAAAAAAAAAAAAAAAAAAAAAAAAAAAAAAAAAGAATATATATATCATCATTTTCCCAACAAAAAAAAAAAAAGAGAGAGAAATCCTTACATGGGTTGTATAGACATCCATAGCACCCAATGTCGGGTGCTCAATACAGACCGATCCACAGCCCTTTCCTACATAATAATCACCTTCTAATACCTTGAGCGGACGCCCTGCCAATGTGAATGCAAGATAGGTGCTGGATCGGATGGGAAATTTTGAAAAGAGCGCTAATCCACTTCCCAATGTGCCACTATAGAGATAGAGATGCGTTTTTTTTTTTTTAGGTTTAGTTTATTTTTTTTTTTTTTTTTTTCTATACCTCTGGAAATAGCATGAATAGGGTAATTTTTCGGACAAGATGGTCTTGAGTTGCTCATAATCTGTTCTCATCCATACTTCTTGCAATGCGACAATGTCAACAGTTTGGGTCAGGAGGGCATGGCCAATGGCGTTGAGTCGAAATGCACGTTGCTTGGAGACGAAAAAGAGACCCCTTTTTTAAACAAGGTTAATGTCAATGGAGACCCTTCTTTTTTTTTTGGTTTACCAGCAGTTGAGGGATAGGACAGAAAGTGTCCCTTTGTCATGGTCCATTCTTTTTTTTTTTATTTTTTTTTGGGAGAGAGAGAGAAAGAAAAGAGATAGAAAAAATGAAAAGGTAACTACTTGAGGGTCAAATTGACAGACGGTCTCTTTTTTGCATGTGACCTGAAGAAGTGTCATTCAATTTAAATTATGCCTATCGTAACCAACAGAAATGATGAAAGGATTCACTTGTATAAGCCATATTCACATATGAACTGAGGGTGGAAGAAATAGTAACAGAGAATAGAAAGTATGTTAATAAACATCTTGAAGAAAAGGACATATCAGTAGGTTTGGAGGTTGGCAGTTATGGCTTTGAAGGAATTCGTAGGATGGATAGAAAATGGCGTTTCCGGTCTCTCAAGGAATATGACAACACATAGCATCAGTCGATGGAAATACTTGATTTGCCATCTTTATAGAGTTGTTCATCACTTTGGAAGTCCCCATCTCCATTGTTATCGAAAAGAAAATACAATACTACTACAGAACAAGATGAACACACTGATTAGTCTTTCCTATCATCTTCAGGCTTTATCTTTACTTTTATTTATGAACGAACAGTTATATGGAAAAAGAAAAGGCCCCCGGTATGAAATGAGCACTCTCGTTACTTTATGTTATTCATTATTGTATTTATTCATTATTATATTACAAAGCTATTTACAAGACAGGTCAAAACCACGCCAAAACTTATTCATAAATATCAGGACCAGTGGGTGCCTGATAACCACAGGACTCCAGCAGCTCACTCCTCTCCTCTGTTGCCAAGTAAATGATAATCACAGGCACCTTTTTCTCCACCTTGACACTATCCAATGCCTCTGCATCCCACTGTTCCACTACAGAGACGCTGCCAATCTGTGTGTATTGATGGAGCGTGCCTTGCATTTGACGTTTAATGATCTCCACTACAGAGACAGCCTTGTTGACATGGGCACCCTTACCGGTGATGATGGTGAGTGGGTGTTGTTGTACCTTTTGGAGCGCCTGCTCGACATAGATTTGGATTTTACTATGACTGATACGGATTTCATTTTCTTTTGGTGGCGTGGGGTCGTCATTGATTGATTTACTGGATCGTGTGTAAGAGTCCACTATTATTATTTTTGATAAAGAAAGATGAGTAAAAAAAAAAAAAAAAAGAGTTGTTTATAAATAATAATAAAAGAGAGATGATTCAGATCAGTTTCAAAGAAGAGTTGGTCTCATTTGTTTTATTTCCATTTTCCCTTTTGTTCTTTCGTCATTTTTGGGATTTGATAATAATAAAAAGCAATGCACTGTTTATCTTGTTATCTTGTCCCTTTCATTCTATCATTTATGAATCCACTTGCGATCAATGAAATAGACTTGCCATTGGTCAAGTTCAGTTGTAAATGATTAAAAACAAAAAGTGTGTCAGGCTATCCTTTACCAATTTATGCTTTGAACCTTCAACATAATTGGTCTAACAATAGCCTTTCAAAAAGATAAGAAAAAAATACTAAAAAAAGAAGACAACTACCCATAAAAATGGTGTTGTGCTTCTTTTTTTTTTAGTATTTTTTTCTCTTTTGATATTGATCTATGTTCGGCCTTACGCTATTACATCCACATTCTCAAGATGAACAACAAGATTACGAACATTTATATCAAAAGAACAAAAGGGAGAAATAATACTCGAACCTTTTACCGATTCATCCTTATCATCTTTTTTTTTTTTTTTTTAGTAAAATAAAACGCACACTTACTTTTTTATCAATAAAGCACGCGCGTAAAAGGAACAAGAAGAACAAGAAGGAAAGCCAAAGAAAAAAAACCAAAGAAAATAACCTTTTTTTGTGACTTTGCAATTGAGTTTTTTTTTTTTTTTTTTTTTTGACACGCGTTGATATAGATGAATTTTTTGACAAACCGAAAATTTTTATAAAACGAACAAGCTCGTACCTTTTTTTATTTATTTATTCCACCTTCTTCTTTTTCCTTCTTTATTTATACACAATGGTCGAGGCAAAGAGTAACAGCAACACTAAAAGCAATGGAAACTTATCTGTGCATATATTCTTTCTCCTTATACTCCTTTAATTCTCTCTCTTTCTTCCCTTTTTTTTTACATTTTTTTTTTGTTTTAGCCTTTCTTTCCTTCTCTCTTTTCTTTTTTTTTTTTTTTTAGCTGTAGGAGATGCTATTCGTACTTCTTTAGGTCCTAGAGGCATGGATAAAATGGTATGAGTGAAAAAAAAAGAGACATATATAAGTAATAGCTAAGGGAGATGTATATATATATATATATAGATTCAAACTGGTGCTGGTGAAGTAGTCATCACAAACGATGGTGCCACCATTCTGAAGCACATGGCTGTCCTTCATCCCGCCGCTAAAATGGTAAAAAAGAATATAAAAAAAACAACGGGTATACACATAAGCTTACACCTCTTATTTTTAGCTTGTCGATCTGTCCGCCGCCCAAGACGTTGAAGCCGGTGATGGCACCACCTCCGTTGTCGTCCTCTGTAGTTCACTCCTCTCAGCTGCTGAAAAGTTGCTCAACAAGGGTATCCACCCCACCACTATCGCCGAATCCTTCCAACGCGCCGCCAGCCAATCTGTCGAGTTCCTGACCGAGATGGCAACACCTGTGGACTTGACCGATCGCGAATCACTCTTACGCGCCGCATCCACCTCGCTCAACTCCAAAATTGTGTCCCAATACTCCACCTTGCTCGCACCCATCGCCGTTGATGCCGTGACACGCGTCATTGATCCTGCCGTCACCAACAATGTCAATCTCAACGATATCCGCATTGTCAAGAAGGTCGGTGGCACCATTGATGACACCGAGCTTGTGGACGGTCTTGTCATGCACCAGACCACCATCCGTAGCGCGGGTGGTCCCAGCCGTGTCGAGAAGGCCAAGATTGGTCTTATCCAGTTCCAGTTATCACCACCCAAGCCCGACATGGAGAACCAGATTGTCGTCAATGATTATCGTCAGATGGATAAGATTCTCAAGGAGGAGCGCCAGTATTTGTTGAATATGTGTAAAAAGATTAAGAAATCGGGATGTAATGTGTTGCTTATTCAAAAATCCATCTTGCGTGATGCTGTCAATGAGTTGGCACTTCACTTTTTGGCAAAGTTGAAGATTGCAGTGATTAAGGATATTGAGCGTGATGAGATTGAGTTTATTGCAAAGGTAAAAGGAGGAGAGGGGGGGGGGAGCAGGATGTGTGGTTTTGGGATAGAGAGAGATGTTTGTCTCTTTTAATATATATATATACATATACGGTTTTACTTATCTCATTTTCCTCCTCCTAGTCACTTGGCTGTAAGCCCGTTGCTGATGTCGAATCCTTCACCGACGATAAACTCGGTTACGCCGACCTCGTCGAAGAATCCGACTCTGCCGGTTCCCGTATCGTCAAAATCACCGGTATGCGCCATGAGGGCCGCACCGTCTCCGTCATCTGTCGTGGCGCCAACTCACTCGTGCTCGAAGAATCACACCGCTCCCTCCACGACGCCCTCTGTGTCGTCCGTTGTCTCGTCAAGAAGAAGTTCTTGATTGCCGGTGGTGGTGCACCCGAGATTGAGATCTCCCAGAAATTGATGGCCTATGCAAAGACCTTGACAGGCATGGAGCAGTACTGTTTCCAAGCCTTTGCAGAGGCACTTGAAGTCATTCCCACCACATTGGCAGAGAATGCCGGTCTCAACCCCATTGCCATCGTGACCGAGTTGAGAAACAAGCATGCGCTTGGCGAAAAGACAGCAGGCATCAATGTAAAGAAGGGAACCATTACAAATATCTTGGATGAGAATGTCATTCAACCCTTGTTGGTAACATCGAGTGCTTTGGAATTGTCTGCTGAGACTGTAAAGATGATTATGAAGATTGATGATTTGGTTCAGAGTCGCTAAAAAAAAAAAAAAGGAAAACTGGTGTTGGGAAATTTGTTTTTTAAGAAGAAAAAAAAAAAAAATCACATTTATTATCGTTTGCTATTTGTATATCTCTTCTCTCCCTTTTTCTTTTTTATATATATTAAAAATATAAAAAAAAAGCATTTTTTATCTTTTGAATTCTATGGAATTGATCTTGTTACGATTTTTTTTTTTTTTTTTTCGTGATTTGGCATCAAAAATGTGAAGACACCGTATTTCAAGAACTTTGCATGGTTATTAAAGTAAACTATTATATTATTTTTAGAATGAAATAGTAAACTTGTCAGTTCTTTTGTTGTCAGTTCATATTTTAGATCATTCTGAAATATTGAGATGGCCCTACTGATACTAATCATCTATCTCCTACTTTAAAGATGATCGCCCTTTTTATTATTAAAGGCAAGGTGATTTCTTTTTTGAGAAATGGTGACAACCATAAAGATAAAATACAGTTCTTAACGAGTCGATTCTGGGAAAACTACCATAAAAACAGGGATTGTATTTATTTGATATATATATATCCTAAATGTAGGGAACAGTTATATCATGACAACCTTATTTCATTGTCTAAACCGGCTTATACATTGTTGTTGCTTTGAATTCTCTATTTATTTATTTTTTTTTTTTACTCTTTTCTCCTTTTTTTTTTCTTTTCTTTAGCAGAAAAAGCATTTTGATATTCTAAATGGGCATAAGAGGTCTCTGGGATTTCCTTCAAGAGAATGGTATACACGGAGAGGTCATCCCGACTAAAAAATTAACAACAAAGCTAAACGACAAACCCACCATTGCTGTTGACTTTATTGGCCTATTCTTTGAAAGCATTCGACGCCACTTTCTCCTCGTCGAACAAACTGATTATGATAAAGCAGCTGCAAAGGTACTTACAGAGGTAGAGGTCCTCTTGCCAGAAAAGGACAAATTCAAGCTCTTTATCAATGGGTTCCACACGGTAGAACGTAACTCTCGCTCTCAAAAGCGAAATAAATGGAGATTCTATGCGTATAAGAGTCTGATCAGAATGATCAACGACGGTCATTATGATGTAGCCAAACTGAAGGAAAATATGTAAAAAGTCTTTCATGTGAGTATCCGGATGCGCAAGTCCTTGGCTAAGATGGCACAGAAATTAGGATGGCAGGCAGTCTACGCCACCGGAGATTCGGATGTGGATATTGCCAAACATGGTGGCACTGTGATTAGCAACGACTCGGATTTTTTGTTCT
The DNA here is from genome assembly GCA_025399235.1 of Backusella circina FSU 941. Lineage (NCBI taxonomy): Eukaryota > Fungi > Mucoromycota > Mucoromycetes > Mucorales > Backusellaceae > Backusella > Backusella circina. Next base: position 218,053 of record MU622292.1, read on the forward strand.
TTAAAGATATCCCTGGCGTCATTTTCCATCATCAACACATTGAGGACGAGCTCGGGCACTTTGTCTGTTATGACAAAGAACTGGTTTTGGATACATTGTCTCTCTCTGAAGAAAAGTGGGTGGCTCTTGGTATCGTTTTAACAAGGGATTTCAATCTCTCCCAGGCCCATTTGGAGATTGATGATACGTACAAGGCACTTGTAGATCAAAAGGTTGATGACGATGTCCGTTCTGTTCGCATTGAAAGGTATATTAAAGTTATATCACTAAGGCACCACATCGTATTGAACAAGAGTGAAACGAGGCTCTCGAATTATAAAATTGCTTTTCAGATCTATGTTGACATGAAACAGCATTTGATGGACCATAATAATATTGCCGAATATTATGAGGATCTCATCGTACAAAGGCGTTTTTTCTATTTTTTGAAAGGGTTTTTCTTCTTGTTTTAATCAATAGATAAATAAAGAAAGCATTCACGCCTGTTTTCTCTCTCTCTCTTTTGAAAGTGTTAGATACTTGCTCTTTCATCGATAGTAATGAACCATAGCACCAATGAACCTTTACTTGGACACACTCTATATTCTTTCTTATTGTAGCCCTTGCTCTACCTTTAAAACTAATAAATAGCATCCAATTCATAATAGAATCCCATCATGAAGTTAGAGAAAGATCAACCTTTGGCCAATTAGAATTCGTGATGTTTTTATATTTTTATTTTTCGGGTGTCGCGCCAAAATTTTGATTTCCGTGTTTTTTGTTTTTGTTTTTTTTTTTGTGAGAATCTCAATATGAGTGAATTGACAGATTATGGTAACCTCCTTCCATTTCATAACTTGAGAAAAGAAGAATATTGACACGGCTTTTTTTTATTATTATTAGAAAAGAAGCGATTGGAAAATATTGAGCTTAATCAAAAACTTTTGGCAGAATTAGACGTGCCATCAGCAAAAACAGCAGTTACAACCTCCATTCTCGTCAAGTGAGTTATTGGAATGAGGAGACCACATCACTATTTTTTTTTTTAATCAGATCTTATTTTTTTTTTTTTTTTTTGTTAGAGAACAGCCAAAACGACGAAGAGTGACAAGTGGTAACAGCGTTTTTTAAGATAAAAAAAGGCGAAATTGTTTATCAAATCTATCTTGTCAATAGATAAACCAAGGAAAAAGAAGGCCGAGCCGCTTCCTATTAGAAAGTCTTCTAGACTAAGAGGAGAGAAGGCTTTGGATATTGAAATTAATGATGAAAACAACATGCTTGTGCTTCAAGAGGTGAACAAAACAAAAAGTGATTTTTTTCTTTTTTTTTTTTTTTTCTCAGGGGCACTTATCTCTTTTTTTAGACGCTTGATCCACGACTAGAAGAATTGATGGATGAAAACAGACTCTTGACCTATGATGAATATTTTAGTGATGAAATAAAAAAGAATGCTATTATTGTGGATGGGCATTATAGGGATTGGGTTAACCCTACTATTATGCATAAACATGGAATAGAGGCATCTGCAGATGAGGCGTGGGAGAAGAATGGAGGCGGCACTTTCTCGTTTAGAGATACTACAGGAAGTGGGATTAAGAGAAAGAAGGGTTCTGTATCGAATGCAAAGGTATTATCATTAGGAAATTTACTTCAAAATCATACATTTCGGCTAAAAAAAAAAGCTTTGTTATTTTAGGCGGATGCTTTAAAGATGTTCAAGAAAAATCCAAATCAATACTTTTACAGACATAATGAACCTGGAGAAGAACAATGGGTCACTGATTGGTCTCAAGATGAAAGAGAATTGTTCTTAAAGGTAGTATGGTTGGACATCAATAGAATGAAATGTGGCTAAATGGTTTGAGCTTTTGTACGATAGGTTGCACGAGATCATGGTTGTGGTGACAAGGTACTTTGAGTTTTTTTTTTTAGTTATCTTTTATTTTTCTAATACAAACCATCTTTTAGTGGGGATTATTTGCTAGTTACATACCTCATCGGTAAGTTTTTGTTATTTGTATTATTATCATCCATTCAAGTTAACATGTCTCTTTTGTTAGTGTTGGGTACCAATGTAGTAGTAAAGTGTTGATCCATTATTTCTCGAATGTATCGTTTTTATTCATTGACTATTTTTATATAGACTTTTATCGTCATGATATCATTAAGAATGGACTTATTTCTGATCCAAACTATCAGGTAAGCTTTAATATGAACTAATTATGATAGTATATAAACTTATATGAATGCTAGTTCACTCCATCTGGTATTCCTGTATATACTGGCTCATATAATAACCGCCGCTCTTAATAAATCAATATTTGCATATTCTATATAAAATAGAAAGGTCTATAGATATATCAAACTGTGTTTAGAGTATCAGATAAGGGATGATGGCTGGCTTATAGGAGATAGAGTAAATGATTTGAAATGGTGCACATTTTTTTTATTTTATAAAACAAAATATACGTGAATGAGCGCAAATTTAAACTAAAAATCTGTATGACTTTTGAACATCTTTGTCGTTTTTGTTTTTAGTCTGTGTAACTTCTAAATCAAAGGTCTGAATTCACTTTAGTGTTACCAAATAAAAGGGCTTGAGCCAACTTTTTTTTTTTTTTTTTCGCTTTTCTCACTCTTTCTTTCTCGCAACAAAAAATAGTGATAAGCATGTTCAGGCTGTTTAAAAATAATAAAAAATACTCTGACGAAGAGCTGTTTTCAGCCTTAATAGGTAAGCATTTTTTTTTTATTGAAGACCCAACTCTTCAACATCAACATGGTATTTATATTCTAAAAAAAAAAAAAAAAAAAAAAAAAAAAAAAAAAAAAAAAAAAGAGGATGGAATATTAGTAACGAGGAAAGAGATTCAAAAAGCGAGAGAGAATGATGCCGAGATATTTTATAAGATAGGTTGTATTTATTACAGTAAGAACAAAAGAAGTAGCAAAACTTTTGCTTGGTTTTATAAAGCAGCACTTCAAAACGAAGATGAAGCACAATTTCGAGTTGGTGTTATGTATCAACGTGGTTGGAGTGTATCGCGAGATTATAAACTAGCGATGGAATGGTATCAAAAGGCAGCGTCTAATGGAAACACAGTTGCTATGATTCATGTTGGTGACTTGTATGAGAAAGGATGGGGTGTCACCGAAAATATGGCCGCTGCTATTGAATGGTACACAAAGGCGGCTGATCAGGGAAATACAGTATCTCAGTGTATTTTAGGAAACGTTTACAAAACGCATGATGAATTACGTGATCTACAAAAGGCAGTTAACTGGTATCAAAAGGCTGCTAATGAAGATAATGAGACTGGGGTTATGAATGTAAAAAAATTAAACGAAAAGGGGTATTTTGCTAAAGAAGAAGAACAAGAAGGTATGGTATATTTATTTCATGATGATGATGATGATAATGGCTAAAGCTATATCAAATATTCAACTAGAAATAAATATTGAAAAAACCAATCAAGACAGCAATGCGAATGATAAATTATTTTCAGTCTTACTAGGTAATTTTACTAGTGAAAAATAAACACTTCAAAACGAACTAACTCCTTTACAATAAAAAGAAGATGACATCGAAGTAACAGAACAAGAAATCCAAAAAATAAGAGAGAATAATGGAAACGCGCTTTATAATGTTGGACTGATTTACTACAACAGACGCAACTACACCACAGCATTTGAGTGGTATTACAAAGCAGCACTCCAAAATCATGACAAAGCACAAGATGAAGTCGGTTATTTTTATAGAAATGGTTTAGGAGTGCCAGTTGATTTTGAACGATCTATGGAATGGTTCATGAAGGCAGCGAACAATGAAAACTCAAGTGCTATGTGTGGAATCGGTGCCTTGTATCGATTTGGTTTCGGTGTTCCTAAAAACATTCACACCGCCATTGAATGGTATACAAGAGCAGCAAATCAAGAGAATACCATGGCCCAGTGTAACTTGGGGATGATTTACAAAACTGAAAAGGAAGTAAAAGATCTACAGAGAGCTGTTGATTGGTTTCAAAAGGCTGTCGACAAAGATAATGATGTCTATTCAAAGGATAATGTACACGAATTAAATGAACAAGGGTATTTCGCTAATGACGGTGAAAAAGGTAGTAGTTTATTAGACCTTGTTTATTTTTACAATGATGACAAACGACGTCAGACATTTCAATAGAGAATGACATGAATGGAAGAAATATAAGAAGTAACGATATACCTCGTATAACCAACAATAAGCAAAACACAACTTCCTCTTCAGCAATGAACAGTGAGAATCACAATGACAAGTTACTTGACAACAACGTGAATAGTTTAAGTGATAGTCTCAAATTAAGATTGAGTTTAATGGAAAAGGAAAGTAACGAGAATAGATATACCTTGCAGAAAAAAAATACTATGCTTCATGAAAAACAAATACAAAAAGATAGTGAAAACAGAAAACTCAAAGAAAGATTAACAAAGTTGGAAGCACAATCAAATGACAGCGCTAATAATGATCTCAACTACGATTCATCCGAGAATAATAGTGATAATGATAATGACATCAACTACGATTCATCTGATAACAACAGTGATAATGATAATGACATCAACTACGACACAGAGTGTAGCGACAATGAAGAAGAAAACGAAAGCAAGAATGCAAATGGCAGTCTTTAAATGCCTTTGGACTCTGATTCTATTAAAGATTTACGATGATCTCAACTGTAAATATTTAAACAATGAAAAAAAAAAGAAAAGAAAAAGAGAACAGTGGGTCTTTTTATACCGCCATAATTATATAATAAAACGACGTGTTTAATGATGTATGTATTTTGTTTTATCAATAAGGAAATGTTTATAAGCAACAAGAAGACATCACTGTTTAGTGTATTCTATCATATTGGACGATCTAACCAACTATCTTTTGTTTCTCTTTAACATAATCCGTACTTCTTTTTCTCTTCTTTATAATATTAGTGTTTGATCCCTTTTCTTTATTGATATGATATATTCATGCAGAAAATTAATAAATAAAGGTAAATCAGGTGCCAGTTCTTTTTATATATTAACAAAGGCGGTTTTATTATGTATCAGCATATTTATCCATGACTTATTGGTATAACTAACATATCCAACAACCCATTGATCCAATTCTCTCTCACATTCACCCACTCTCCATCCATCACCAATGTATGTCTCTCCAAATTGAGAATCGCCCCCGCTAAATGTCTCTCTGATCGTGCACTGCCCACCAATGCCATAAAGGTCTCACGTTCATTGATCCATGCCTCTGATACTGCTGTCCATAATAATGCCATCTCTAGCTCGACCAATTGAAATGCAAGTTGCTCGATATTGATTGGGTTCCGTGAGAGCCATGCGGATCGCTTGGCTAACCACTGCGGAGACTTGTGTCGGTTGGCGATATGGGATTCATAGAGCCTTAGCTTTTCGGTAAGGATAGAGATACTACTCAGTACTGATGTCTCGTAGGAGGGTGGTGCCTCGACCTGTTGCGATGATGGCGGCTGCTGGGATGTGGAGGGGTGTGGTGATCTTAACGGTGAAAAGGCAGGTGGTGGACTGCATGGACGATTCATATGTGGTGTGTCTTGGGTGTCTTCCTCTCCCTCTTCCTCCTCTTCCTCCTCTTCTGCTGCTTCAGCTAGTCTGTTCTGCAAGGGTTCATTGTGTAGACTACTATGGTTACTCTCCGATTCTCTCGCTTGCTGCTGTGTTGTGCTTAATAATAATAATTGAATCTGTTCTGAAAGTATTTCAAGTCTTGTTTCCATGGAATTTGTAATGTGTAGATTCGATTCAGGTACATGCGCTTTCCAAACGCTTTCAGACTCTGTGACAATCACACGCTTTGGTAACAGTTCGTTGTGTTGATCTGGATCTAGTTGGAATGGAATGAGCTTGGAATGGGATGACAGTAGTGCTGTTGCATTGGGAACGACTGCTTGAACATCACTCAAAAAGAGTACATTTTCATCTTTGACGACACGAATTGGAATGTAGTATGAATTATCGTTGTATTGGATAAGCTTATATTTGGTACTTGAACCCTCCATCTTTAATTTACTATTATGACAATAACAATAATAGTATTCCTATAGGAATGGTATAAAGGAGAAGAATAGAACAACAACAAAAAGAAAGTGTGAAAAAATAACACGGCTAATAAGGTTTGGCGCAGTCACTTTATACATCCTTTTAGTAGGAAGGGTTTTATAGCTTGGCCAATAAGATAAATTTTCATGTTGAGCAAAAAAAAAAAAAGCGTTAGTTTATTCATCCAATGACTCTGATAAATCCCTTTCATTTTTTTTTATATACCACTACACCACCTTGCCTTGAGAATATAAAGTAGAGCATAATTTGTCTCATGATATTTAGGATTTAGCAATAATGGCAACCTCAAGTGAATTGTCATTGGCTGAGATTGTTAATACTTGATATTGAAGTGAAGGAGAGAGAGATCACATTATCAAAAAATAGATCGAGAAAGAAGCTTGTTTTCTGTATTCTAAAGGACTACGGCTACTTTTATCTGTAAATGGTTGAATATCAGTCTTTTAATATTTTAACTTTATAGAAATACAACGTATTTAGAATGATATAGTAAACCATTTGAGATAAACACGTATATCTTTTTGAACTTTTGCTTTTATCAAATAGGAATTACCAAATACGGTTAGGACCTATTGGTGCAAATCACTATGGTTATTGAAACATTGAGCACTTGGATAAGCTCTATTGATTACTAATATTCGAATTAAATATATATACATATATATGATAATCGATCACTCAGAAGATATTTTGCTTTTTGAACTAAATGCATCTTTATAGCTATATCATGCATTGAGGACATTGGGTTATCAGATGAGGAAAATGCCTCAATTCTAAAATCGGTGGAATAGATCATTTGAAGCTGCCAATAATAATATAGATTTTGGATAAAGGATCTCATTAGTAAACATGATTACTGAGAATGATCCTATTCTATGATTTGCACTAGAACAATCCTTACATTTGTTATTATGCAGAATACAAAAGATTTTGGAATCTTTAACAAAAAGAAAATAAACTCTATTATTTGGAGTTCATTTTCAAGGAGTAAGAGCAAACATAATATCAGAATATAGAAGTATAAATATGTTTATTATAAACTTTTTTACTGCGATAGCAAAGGCGGGATTTACAAAGGATGAATAAGCCTATTAAATAAACCTGAGAGATATTAATACAAAAGAATAGTGATAAAATGACAAATATTTATAAAAAAAAAACCCCAGCTGGCTCAATCCGATTTACAGATCTGATAATAACTTTACAAGCATATATATATATATATATAAATATAAAGTAAAATGTATCACAAAACGCACCAAATGGCAAAGAGTGGTTTCCCAAATTTGGACTAACGATACAACCTCTAATTTTTGATCGAGTGCTACATCTTCATACGCTATCACCGGATTAGTTGTACCGAAACTTTTTTTTTTTATTGACAGGTAAACTTAACCCCGATCTTCCTTTTTATCTAATGGAAAACGTCATTGGTACTAAAATGGTATGTTAAAATCATGATTTCATCAAGTTTATAAAATAGGTTGCTGTTGTCTACCATGACCAGACCAAAGTTAAAAATGAAAAGAAACTTTGTAACAAAAGACTTTCAGGGGCTCATCAAAAAAAAAAAAAAAAAAACGAATGTAACGACCCAGCGAGAACGAGCATTGTGTAACGCTGTCCAATTATAGCAAGGCAAACACAAGGAGCATCTTTTTACACATAAAAAAATAGATCGTCTATCACACACTACAAAATACTAATTTTTGTTATTCCGTTACTACTCTTCATATGTATATAATAGTTGATATTACTAGTTTATTGAAAGTATGATTCTCTTCTTGCTATTCTATCATACACAATAGCATTTTCAATCCAACAAGCAAGAGTGCTTCTATTCTGTGATTTTATAACAAACAGGAACGGAGTTGAAATAGGAAAACACGAATTACAAATTGAAAGGGTTCGAAAAATAATTTTTCTCTTTGCTATTTAATATAATCGGATTGTATTTTCCGAGTAAAAAAAAAAAAAAAGAAAAGAAAAAAGATGAGTAGAATAGCAAGTTCTCAAATGACACACAAAAAGAAGAGTATTTATAAGCAATGTAACTTTGTGTTGTTTTGTAATAAGAAAGACAATGATTTCTCTTTATTTACAACATCAGAATGAAGCATCCGATAAGTCATTTATTTATTTCTATAAAATATAAAGTTGAGGCGGAGATCATCTCCAGCAAACCTTTCACTAAAAAAAAATTTTTTTTTTTGTTGTTGTTTTTTTCTTTCAGTCAGAAAAAAAAGTATTCTTTATTTACAAATCTTTTTTTCAAATATTAAAAACAGTGGATATTATTTTGTGCTTTTTTTTGCATTTTTTTTATGTGAATATACATTTTTTCATGATCATTGTTGTTGCTACCAAATGTCTCTATTGAAGCATACGCATCTTCATTCCATAACGGGCAATATCCATTAAGATTTGTGCGGCCTATTAAAAAAAAAAAAAGAATTAAAAAAATTTGTAAACAGAACTAAAAAAAAAAAAAAAAAAAATAGCAAAAACTAAA
>MU622293.1:0-147529 GCA_025399235.1 Backusella circina FSU 941
AAATCCATGAGTGGTTGCTTAATAAATGAACTACCTCTGGGTAGCGAACAAATGATAATAAAAAGAGCTGTGCAGAAAAAGAAATAACAATGAGAGTGATAATAGTACAAATGAATTTTGGTAAAATGTACGTCTTTGGTAAAAGATGGATTTGCAAAAAGACTGCAATGCCTTGAAGAATAAAAAAAGAAAACTGCTCAAAAGTAATAGAACGACTTACAAAAGTCATGATAATCTCATGCATGGAAGCACTTATTAAGAATGCCTTGAATCCATTCCATGCTAGACTACCTGAGCTCTTTTTAAATACCTGTTTATGGAAGAGATTTCTTACAATCAAATTCCAGCGTTGTCTATGATATACGTTTACCATGTTAAATCACCCCCTTTCATAATACACTCTCTCCCACTTACCCCCAAAAGTCTTTTGGACTATGATTCATTCAACGTATCAGTTTCCTTTCTGTGTATACATACCAAAAAATGCTTACCTTGTTGCTAAATAGGGTGCATTGAAGCAACGTAATGTTCGGATGCCCCAAAGTATCTGTGGAAAACAACATAAAATCTCATTTATATTCATAAGCATGTAACCCTTTAATCCCATAAGAAATCCATAGTAGATGCCAGTGAGTGAATACCATTTCATTGTTGCGAGTGTACGAGGATCGTCCAAAAGCAAAGGTGTCACCACATATTTTCCAACAAGGGTGACAGCAAGTGCAGAGAATAACCTCGTATAACCCTCTCTTGCCACCTGTTGCTTTTCTACTTCATTTTTGGGTTGAACCTCATGAGCAACTGCTTCCCATGCCATCGCTTTCAAGTAAACCCAAAACGACATTGGACTTTCTTTGGAATACAGTTTTTTATACTTATATGCAGCGTAGGCTCCTACTGAAGCAAAAAGCCAAGGGAATGCTACAAAGCCTGTAATAGTGCCTCTAAAGTCTGGTGAAAAAACAAACGGAAGCACGATGTGGTATATTCTAAGGGGTGTTTTGAGCTTTTGATATGGAAGGGTGGTTTTGCAGAATAATAAATAGTTGAAATAGATGTTGGCAATATACAATGCAGTGAGTTGAAACAGATTGAGTGTAATGAATGGCCCCGGAATGGGTATTTTTATGAATGGCGTTAAAGCATCGTCCATGATTGATTATCTAAAAAGATCGCTGAAAAGAGGGAAAAAACAAGGACAAAGAAAAGAGAGAAAACAGGAACAACCTTATCTTTAGAGGGGAGCCAATAAAAATGACAGATTACCGCCGAGTGGACTTTTAAAATTTGGAATGGATCAGATTCTGTATTTTATAAAATGTCATTTTACAGCCATGTAAAGAAGGCTTGGCTCATAAACCCTTTTGTTTCATCATACTATACTTAATGTTTATACAAGAAAAAAAAGGCTAAAATAGTCAACTGACTTTATAATTTTGGAACCGGGTTGTCTACGTTTACCCACCCACCACATACTGTCTCATGGAAATGAGAAAAATTTTCAAATTATTGAGAAAATGCTGATTGACTAAAAAGGGAGACTAAGGCGAGACGACTGAAGGGGGATAAGTTCATGATCCAACTCAATGAATAATAACACAAGGGCGTATGTTTAGGCGTCTAAATGGATCAAAGTTGTTCATATTGCATGTAAAATAAAGACTGTTCACTATTCTAAAGCATTATTTACGTAAATACAAATGATCTATCTCAGGCTATTCGTTGGATTTCTTATAGACACAAGGGCGTATGTTTAGGCGTCTAAATGGATCCCATCTATTGTCAACTTCCTTCTGATTCATGGTATTGACAACATATTTTGGTTCTCTACTCTATGGTGTCTTTATTTATACAACTATTATCTGTTCTCAATAATTCTCCTTAATTATTCCCCTTTTTCTCATTAATTTGTAATTTTTTCTCAATTTCTTGAAAAAAAACAGTATCAATGCCTTGATTTTAATTAAACAGAATTTATTTAATGTAAAAAGACAACTTTTTTTTTCTTTGCTTCTCTCTTCCTTCTCTCTTGTTTTTATATGTCAAACGTATTTGCTTAAATGTCCAGCAAGCGCACAAGCCGATCTGCCAAAGGAGGCCTCCTTTTTTCTGTTGGTCGTATTGACCATCATTACTGTAAAAATGGCTACTCTAAAAGAATGCATTATCTTGTTCCTGTTTATCTTGCTGCTGTTCTAGAATACCTCGTTTCAGAAGTGCTTGAATTGGCAGTCGATGCAGCTCGTGCTTCAAAGAAAAAGACCATACATGCTCGTCCTCTTCAGCTGGCCATTCGTAATGATATTGGGTTTAATAACGTTTTTAGAGATACTACGATTGCTGATGGGGATACACTTCCAAAGATCTAACCACTGTTCTTGTCCAACAAAATGAAGGCTTTGCAACTCTCTTAAGAGCTCCAATATCTAGAACGTCAATCAGATGTCTAAAATTGGTTTTATACTATTATAGCCTAATGTGATGATTTAAATTACTCATGAATAACACTAATAATAAAAGGACCTTTATATATTGCTTAAAAATCGATCTATGGTGTGCTCTTATTCCTTTAGTTATTTTACTACTCTGAACGAGCACTTGCAAATTCATTAATGCGATTATCAAATGTTTCCCTTTTTTTTTGTTTAATATGTGCGTGTATTTTATAGAATAAATATATCTTGTTCAGAATAATGTTGCAAATAGTTATTAATGCTATCATAAATAAAAATCAAAGCTGTTCTTTAATTTGTATTCCCAAGACGTCATAATCCAAATGAAAAAAAAAAAAAAAAAATGCAATAGAAGAAAAACTTTGTTTCTGTTTTTGGTGTTGGAATGAATCAAAGTATTAATTAAATCATCTCATTTCTACATTGTATCAATTCCAAGAACTAAAATCAATTGATCAAATTGGGCGTATATACTTCCAGGTCTCATATTCATATATCTAATGATGGCTATTTTTTTTATCATAAATAAACTGATAAGGCAAGCCTCCATTTCTTATAATGTACTGTCTTGAAAAAAAAGGGTAAAAAATGTTCCTGAAAGCCAATTTACTCGATTTAGGAATATTCCTTCTTGACCTTACTAAGCTCAAATGAATAGGAAACAATCAATCGTCGCAAGTCACGTAACATTTAGTTTAATATATACGCCAAGTCAGCTTCAAGTTAATGGAGACGTTGGATCCAAAATGATTAATTACCATATGCTTGTGTAATGACTTGTAAGTAATATGGTCTTTATAATGTCTACTCTATGTTGGTCATGATTTACAGTACATGTGAATGTCATGATGATATTTACTTGACATCAATTTATGGCTAATTACGCTGGAGTGTGAGAAAAGGCCTCTTTCAGTGGTCAATTATGGATACTTTAAATCTGAAACCTTAAGAGGCCGTACAACTTTTTTTTTGCCATGTTGCATTACCCATTTTACCAGTATAATGGGTTTTTTTTTGTCTAACGAGTATAAACATACAGTTTATTGTAGCGATAATGGGTTTATGCCAAAGCTGATAGTTTAATGACATAATATTTGCGAAGTGAACATATTACAATGTGATGAAGGAGAACATAGCTAATAGTAAAATATTATTAGCAATATTTAACAAGTTCTGACTCATTTTCTACAAATCGACCAACATTTGAAACTATAATTAAATGATTATCAAGTTTTGGATAATTTATGGTTTATTCCGTTGACAAGCTGGTTTCACATATTTTTTTATGCTTTATGCTTGTTTGTTAAACACATTTAACTAGTGGTTAAGCATCGTTTATGGAGTTAAATATTATCTTTATAAAATAGGCAAGTTAGATTTAATTGATTATCCTCCTTCCATATTATGCATTATTAGCACAAAAATAATCTAAAAACAATCATTGGTGATGCTAGTGAGTGTCTTGAATAACATTTTATGTATACTTAGTATTAAATAATAACCTTAAAATATTTTAGGTAGTCATATAATTCTTCCTCGAGAGATAAGCAAAAATATTCCTTTATAACGCGTTTATCTATGGTAGACACGCATAATTCGATAGAAAATGTTTTTATATTTTTTTTTAACCTCAAAAAGCAATAAACTAGTTTAACTCTGATAACCAAAAAAATAAAATAAAATAAATAAACCACACTGGTCTTTACCAGCTCTACTTATTTGGTAACAAACAATTACACCATTTCGGAATAGACAAAGTGTACCCAACTTTATTTATATATCTTTTAATTGTTATAAATTATAAAAATATAACCTTTGCCATTTTTTTATTTTTTTATTTTTGAAACACCTAAAACAGAAGGTGTGACATTCTCCAAACGGAAAAGCCTTGGAGATGAAAGATCAACGCTAACGTAAGTATATTTTGCATTTATGCGTAAACATATGCTTTATGTATAATAAATAGAAGAAACTCATGTAATTAATCAGTCAATTAGTTTCGAGCAAGTCATTGGTGGTATTATATTTTCATTAAAAAAAATGATAAAGGAAATGAATTCCTTTTTGTTACCCTAAGATGTTTCAAAATGAGTAATGGAATCATTAAAAAAAAAGTCCAATGTGAATTTTATACAATTTAACTCACATAAATCAATGCTGAACACAAATAAACCAACCGTCTGTTCTCTAACTTAGTTTTGCCGTACTTTTTCTTTTTCTTTTTGAGGGAAGCAACATACAATAAGATAAGAATGCAAGCAAGATCTACACTAAGATAAGAGCTTCATTTCTGGTTCACTTTATAATCCTTTTATTAAAAACATATAAAAATAAAATTGGCTTAGATAGAATATACAAATAAGGCTTCCTTTACTCGTCCTTATTCAATCTTTCTCATCTATTTGTATATGTAAAATAGTGTCGTTCTCACGACCCTGTACATAATTGACTGAGTCCCTTTAATCATCACAAGCAAAAATTCAATTAAAGTCAAGATTGCGGAGACCGGAAAAATATATATATATATATATATATAATATTATTATATTACGTTTTTCTGTAATCTTTATATATGGTTCTAAATGTACTTTTCTCTATCTCTCTTGATAGAAGAAAGTAATAAACATCCATTCATATATTATTGGATGCTATCAATTAAGATTTATACATAAATAATAACAGATATCGTCATGTTTATGTTGTTCGCGAAAAGAAATAAGAAAACAAGTTTATCACCTTATCAATAGACTTTCTCGGAGGGAGAATATATACATTCTAATACAGGAAATATACCGTATATTCCGATAAAAAGGTGATTTTTCTTTCTTTCTTTCTTTCTTATTTTCTAAAGGATATCGTGACAGTGTTAAAAAAAATACGCCATGTGATTCCATCCCCAAAGGTTTTATATATATGCAAATGTTTGTTTGTCACTCTTTTTATCTTACTATTATTTACTTTTGTAACATTGACATCAGCATCTTGTAAATGCGACAACTTATGGATCTAATCAAGCACAGAACCTGTATTCTTTGTACTTCTGCACGTGCCTCTCCCCCCTTTTTTTATCAAGTTCTACATTTTCCAAAAAAGGAACAGCTTGCATTTATCTTTATTTTTCTTTTTCACATGTCAATCACCGTCACTTAAAAAAAAAAAAAACGCCAAAAGGAATAAATAAAACCAAACAAGTCTTTGTACTTTTCTCTTCCTTTTCTCCCTTATATAAACATGGCTAAAAAACTAAATAAACAAAAACGTAAGATTGTTACTGCTGACGGTGAAGTTTTGGATATGACAGAACCTATTCCCACTGATGAATTAACTAATGATGTACTTGAAAGAGAAGTCTCTGCTCCAGGTAAAAAAAAAAAAAAAATGAATCGATACGAAACAATAAAAATGAGTGTTATAACTAACTTTTTTTTTATGACGAAATAGACTCAAGCATTGTTGATGCCGATGAGGCAAACAAGACAATGAAAGGTTCATTCTGGGCTCGTGTCTGTTCTATCCCCATCATCCAACAGGGTACTACAACTGTCCAAGATTATGCAAACAAGACTTCCATTAGTCGATTTGCTTTGGAAACCGTCCAAAGTACTATCCACAAGGCCTCTGAAATGGCTACCCCATTGGCGGCCAAGTACAAAAATCAATTGGAAAGAGCCGATCGTTTCGGATGTCAATCTTTGGATACTATTGAACAAAGATTTCCTGTTGTCATGGAACAAGATATCATTGCTCAAGTGAAAGCCACGCCTAGACATGTTTACCAGGGTGTGAAGGATAGAATTAATACTGCTGTGTCTGTACCAGTTAGCCATGCAAATGATAATATTGAATACTATGTAAACCGATGGCTTCCTCAGCAGGATGAGCAAGCAGATGGCGAAAAGAAAAATAAAGAGGATGATGAGACAAAACGATTGGTTCATCTTGCTAATGAGGTCAGAGAGCGCATTGCATGCCGATTACATTCTGCAATCCCACATTCAAAGGCCGACATTTCCCGATTGGCCGAAACCAACCACTTACTCCATGAAGCTAGTCAATCCATTACTGGCGCTTACACACGTCTCCATGAGATGGTGATCTCTGTTCGTGGTGGTTACCAGGAAAAGGCCAACAAGCGTATCCATGAATTGACTATGGATTTGATCAAACGTTTAGATATCGCTGCTGCCTACATCAAGGAACACCCCGTTAACTTACCTGGTCCTTTACATGTTGTTGTTGATCCTTTGGTTTCGTTTGCTACTAATGAATATGAAATTGTTCGTACTGAGGTCTTAAAATCCGATGTTCCTCCTTTGCAAAAGGCAACAAATATTATGCAGCTCACTCAAGCTTATGTGTTACCTTTGATTCAAAATTCGCTGGATGGTATTCAAGAACAGATGCGCTATTATCGTGTTTATGCTTCAAAGAACAAAGTTGTAAATGATGTTAAACAAAGTCTTGGTATCAAGGCTTAAACCTCACGCTACCCTATTTTTTTTTTGTTTTTATCTCCTTTCTTTTTTTCATTGTCAATAATTATCACATATTTTATACATATATAAAAAAATTAAATACATCTCTTTTAACCGGAACATGTTAACCGGCCTAAAATAATAGTGTTTGCTTAATTGAAAATAGCTCATTTTCTAAAATTGATTTGATATTTAATGGTGTTTATAAATTGGAGAAGAGTACTTATAAGTCGCTAATAAGTGATGACATACAAAATATTAAAAACACAGACAAGCGTCTCATACAAAGAAACGTAGGAATAAATAATATAGAAGAAACAAAAGAGAGTATTCAATGTAGATAGTAAACCAACGAGTAATAGAGAGAGAGAGAGAGAGAGAGAGAGAGTAGACGTATCCGCGGATATACCATACCTCTCAGGTAATATAGCTATATGGCTAATTCTATTCCATCGTAAAGTGCCTGAAGTTCAAACATCGCTTCGTCTTCGTTATTGATGAGCTTGGAAACTATTGAACCCTTTGGATGTTTTTGAGTTCGGCGTCAATGACAATAAGAGTAGGCAAAGGAGTTTTTTTTCTTAGAAGATCAAAGTCTACCTTCTTGGCCTTAGTTGGCATTTAACACTTGACCAAAGACTATAATATTCAATGTAAATTATACACACAATTCTTAAGCAGAGATATTCATAATACATTATGTTAGAGACCATTTTATTTCTAACTCTACTAATGACACCACTCCTCTCCATATTGCATGTTGCTTTTGCGTAAACATAAACATCAGATTGCTGCCGTTATGAGTGCCATCCCAGTTAGCCAGTAACCAAGACGGCTATCCGTAAACTGAGCGCTTAATTGCTCCATCATTTCATCCAAAACCAGATCTGGTTTCTCATCCACCATGCTGATAAAAAAATTCTATATGCTCTTCATGAAGCTTGGGTGGTATTCCAGCCAAGCTAACTTCTTTTCTATAAGACAAATCCTCATCTAGAGCCAAACTCTCCATGCCCATATTATATCAGTTTTGGCCAGTACTGGGGGGAATTTTGACCATTTTACAGGCTATACGAATGCTCAGTTGCTTCTTATAAACGAAATAAAAAAAAAACAAGGCTTTATCTTCACTCTTATATGAGCGATGCCTTTTTTTATGGGTACTTCCCGTTTTATACTTTCGTCTTCTTGTTTTGCTTTACTTTTCTTAATTGACTTTTCTGGTGGTTTCAGGTCCATATATTCACCAAAGTTGGTTATATTGGCCAAAGGCTATTCATCCTTGTCTACTTCCATGTCAGTAACAGCAACTGATGCGCCCTGCTCATCGCAGAGATTTCCACAACCATATTCAAAAATAAATTGGTCTATAGGATAAAGTAAAACTTGTGATGAAAAAAGAATTAAAAGTGCATCAAATTTATTTGCCATATTTTTGACATTGTCCACCTAGTTCAGTTATGATTGCACCTATTCATATACTATATTTTTCAAGAAAATGAGAAAAAGCTTCAAATTATTGAAAAAACTTTTTCAAATTAACGAGAAAATACTGATGACAGAAAAATTGACTAAAAAGGGAGACTAAGGTGAGAGGACTAAAGAGGGATAAGTTCATGATCCAACTCAATGAATAATAACACAAGGGCGTATGTTTAGGCGTCTAAATGGATCAAAGTTGTTCATATTGCATGTAAAATAAAGACTGTTCACTATTCTAAAGCATTATTTACGTAAATACAAATGATCTATCTCAGACCATTCGCTGGATTCCTTATAGGCTCTCCTCCTGGCTTCCATTTTACCTTCTGAGATGGTTAAATAACTCGCTACTCCCACCTATTGCCGGCTCTTCCCATAGGCTTGTCGATGCCGTAAGTTTTTGTATTTTTATTTATATCTATTTAATGGGTTACTCACTTATTTTTTATATATTTCCCTTCTGGTATACATACATATGGTCTTCACTGGTTGACAAGGCAAGTAATAAAAGTTGTTTTCTTTTTTTTTTTTAAATATTTAAACCCTATTTTTGATCAGCACTTCAAGGCATGTCATGATTAAACAAAGAGAATGCTTCATTGTATGTGTATATTGATCAAGTATATAGAATTTCATAATCCATATTCTATGACCATGTAAAGTTATATACCAATTTACTCGATGACAGAGAAAAAATATACAGTGTTTAGTATATTTTGTATTATAAAGTTTTTTTATTTTTTCTATTATGCCCCAGCTACCTGCATTGCCACTAGTGACTGTTTATTACCATATTTGGGTGAAAAAAGCACGCCAAATTAAAAAATTTCCGGGGTGTAAAAGAGAGCTCTCGTAGTATAGCAATTTTGATTAACCATAATCTGGACCTGAAAGCTGTTCTCCAAATATACATGGCACCTCTAAAGCTTTTTTTAAGTGACATTCAATATAATAAAGGTGATGGTGTCTTGATAGTTTGCGTGCTGCTAATTCTACCAGCTTTGCTATGATACTGTTGTGCTTGCACAAAACTATTTATCCCATAACCAACATCATATGATTCAGGTATATGCATTGATGAGTCATTTTAGAGCTTGAACTTGATGGTATTTCGCGTGAATTTAGAGTAAAATGAACAGAGTTGGGAAAAACTTCCTCCTCAGATCTTTATGGATTTATGGGCGGATGGTGTATTAAGATGAGGCCAAGATTTAGTTTTAAGGTCGAATGATTTCCCCTCCAGGCCTCGTTGGTGTGTATAGAAACACCGAAAATCCGCGAACTATTTCCGGAAAATTGCAGTAAGTCTCACATCAATTGCATCAACAAATCCGTTTTGTTTATAACTTTTAAATAGGATCGTATTCTGATATAATTACTATGTGAGAGCGTTAAGATAACAAAATATGTACCAAATGCATTGGTTAAAGAAATGATTTGGTATAGATCTAACTGATAAATTGTTTTATTGGTACATTGGTTTTTTCTTCTTTTACGTAAGCGAATTATTATAAATAGAAAGGCTTTTTTCTTTTTTCTCAAAAACAAAAAAAAAAAAAATTCAAATGAAGATCCTTATTATTTTTGCGCACAACCGACCAAACTCCTTAACTGGCCAAATCAAAGGCAGTTTCGAAAAAGGACTAAAAGAAGGTGGGCATCAAACAGACACACTCGATCTACACAAAATTGGCTGGAAGCCTGTCCTCTATGAAGAGGACGAACCTGACTACAGCTCAAGAGGCAACCAACACTTCTCGGAAGAAGTGAAAAGAGAACAAGAGCGACTTTTAAATTATGACGCAATTGCATTTGTATTTCCCACTTATTGGTGGAATATGCCAGCCATCCTCAAGGGCTACATCGATCGTGTCTTCAATTACGAATATGCATATGGTACCAATAGAAAACTGAGTGATAAAGTCAAAAAGCTCTTATGGGTGACGCTTATGGGAACCACTCCTACAACAAAATACGAAAAATGCCATGAGGTTATGGACTATTTATACAATGTTGGTATAGGCGAACTTTGTGATATTAATGATTCAAGGGTTGTAAAGTTTGTTGATATTAAAAATCCTACCCAAGAAGAAACCAAGGAATACTTTGATAGAGCATATAGTGAAGGTTTAACGTTTTAGTCGCATTTAGAAATACATTAGATCCAATTTTAAATAAATCATATAGAGGTGTATTATACACTTCAAAATAGAATAAAAGCCAAATACAATCCTGTCTTTGATGGTGCAGATGCAAGCATGAAATTTTGCTAGGTCTTTATTTGCAATTGATTGTTCAAGATAAAATAATATTCTTTAAATAAGGATACTTTTCGATTTCAGGCTTATATTTTTCACGAATTTCATCTAATGACTTTGCTGTCATTTCGTCATCCATATCCATTAACTGACTAACTTCTTCAACCAGTTTTTGAACAAGCGCTTCACCTTCAGCATCCAGTACTTCGTCGACCTCCATATTTTTGGATGAGTCTATATATTATGACAATAATATTTTAGTATTACTATCATTACACTTTCCACATATTTTATCTATACCCTCAAGTTCATTGACTTTTTGCTTGGCCAATTCAACAACAGAGGAAGGGAAATTGGCGATTTCCGCAACATGTATACCAAAACTCTCGTCACTTATCCCTAAAGATATATATATATATAAAAGGATATATAAATTAGATAACGTATGGATGTCATTTTTCACGATTATTTACCTTCATTCACTTTATATAACAATGTAACTTCGCTCTCATCTCCAATATGGAACGAAACACTCAAGTTCTTTACGTGTGGAACGGTCTTGCTTAACTCAGTAAGCTCATGGAAATGTGTGGCAAAGAAAGTGAAGCACTTTATCTCAGTAGCAATATGCCTAAATAACAGAGATGAGATTTCTTTTTTTTTTTTTTTTTTTTAAAAAAAAAAGACTTACTTTGATATAGCATATGCAAGACCAAAACCATCATATGTACTTGTTCCTCTACCCAACTCATCAATAATAATTAATGAATTTTTGGTAGCAGATTGTAAAATGGAAGCCGTTTCCAGCATTTCGGCCATAAACGTGGAGACACCCTTCAACTGACTATCACCTGCACCCACTCTTGCTAATATGGAATCAAATAGACAAAGTTGAGCCTCTGAGCAAGGAACAAAACATCCGATTTGTGCCATCAATGCAATGACACCTGCTTGGCGAATATAAGTTGATTTACCACCCATGTTAGGGCCTGTGATGATTTGAAAATCAGACACGTCTAAAATGGAGGTATTATGTGAGCTTTTCTTTTCTTTTTTACCAAGAGCACTTTTTCATTTTTGATTCTTTTTTTTTTTTTTTACCTCTTTCAAGGTTTACGTCGTTTGGAATAAATGAAACTGAATCTTGTACTTCAAGACAAGGATGTCTGGCTTCTTTAAGGATGACGTTTCCTTGTCCTATATAAAAGATGATATTATCATTTGTCAATACTCTTTTATCTCGCTCTCTCTCACTAAACTAAAAAAAAAAAGAGAGAATATCTTACCAAGGGGAGTAAGTTTAGGACGGATATAATGTGTAGGTGCCATAACAGATACATGAGCAAAGCTAGTGACGATGATAGATTTGATATTAATAAGAATGAAAATACAAGGATTATTCTATATACGACCCTTCTTACCTTACAAGAATGTCGAGATGTGCAATGGTATTACCAATATCTTCAAATGCGGCACAGTATGTAGCTATTTCATGTTTTTTTTTTTTAAAAAAAAAAAAAATAAATGAGTATATGCATTCATAAAAGAGGGAATATAGAAAAGTTTCATTTTACCAATAACATCCATGACTTCCTTGATTACGTCTTTTTGGGCTTTATCGTATGATTTAGAAATATCTGTATAGGATTGGCTTAGATCTTTCAACTTGGATGTTGTAAGAAGAACGCCTGATTTTGTGGTAGAGAATTCAATAAATCTTCCCTTGTTTTTAAATTTAGAGTATTCTAATCTAGGTACACGAATACAGTGACCGTAAAGAGAATGCTTCTCCAACTTTGCTTTCGAGTCACTGTCAATCTGCCAGAAAGATATGTAAACATAAAATGGAACACAAACCAGGAATAATGGGTTTCACTTACCTTTGCAAACTCTTTATTAATATCTGATTGAACCTGGTCAAGTTCAGTTCGGATCACTACGAATACTCTGATATATAAATAAGCTCAATCTAATGAACAAATCCAGGCACGCTTACCTTGAAGTTCTGGACTATACTCTGCCCTAATCATGTATTCATGATGTTCGGTGGCTGCAAGGTCGATCACACTTTCAATTAATTGTTCAAAATTCATAAATTTGGCCATGGCCATTTGGATAGGGTTCATGTACATTGTTTTGAAAAGTTCCTCCAATCTGAGCTCAATAGGTAGTCTTTGATGCATAAATTCATACATGGAAGGTAATCGAATACAGAATTGATAGGCTCTAACTGCATCTTGAAGTGTACCGATTCTCTTTTGGAAGCGCTTGCTTAATCGTGATAAATCAGGTACGTTTTTTAAGTGATCTTCCTGGAGTCCTTGACGTAAATCTGAATTTTCACAAAGGGCTTGGACAATATCATGGCGCTTATCTAAAATTTGGTGATGGTCAACCTTCCCTCCCTCTTTCACTCTAAATGTGTGTGTATCCATTTACCAATTTCTGCCATATCTAATAGAGGTTGTTTGATCCATTGTCCAATCATTCTTGAACCCTGTGCTGTTTTACATTGGTTCAATAAACCATATACACTCATTTTCTTGTTGGATCCATCTCTTATGCTGGGCATCAGATTGAGTGCTGTAACAGCAGGGCCATCCAATTTCATGTATTGCGAAAGATCATAGAGTTTAAGTGTGAATTGGCTGTAGTTTAACTCATCCGCCAATAACTGTAGTAAGATGCTTGATAAGTATGCTGTTTACCTCATATATATTTATGTTATGTTGTACTTTACTTACGTTTAAATACTTTATAATACAAGCACATGAAGCCATAGCATCCTTCAATCCATACTCAGCTAATAATGAATAATCAATACCACAAACACTAGTTTGACTATTTTGCTTCTATCTTACCCATTGATGTCAATGATAAATCCTTTTTCAATAAACGGTCCAAATCTTGTACGATATTCTTATCATTAAAATCACCTAATCATCAGCAATATCATGAATAAACGCTCTAATTAAAATGTGACATTTTCTTACTCTTTGATGATGTTGAGGCCACAATATTGCATCTGTCAAGGATCGCACTGATCTTTACTGCATCTGGATCGCTTTCAGAGGCAACCGGCATTATACATTCTTTTGCGCCCAATTGTATAAGCATTGACTATTTACTTTTTTAGCTCCCTTTTCCTTGATTCCTTTACAATCCTATTCCTTTACCTCTAAATTTGAAAATAAATCGTTGTCTAGAAACTCCGCAATGCCTAACTGTTTACTTGTTGTATCAGCGTAGGAAACGCCAACCGTCTGATAAAAAAAAAAAAAAAGGTAAATATTCACGCATTTCCCATGATTCTCTCTCACCTTCTGCCCCTTTTGATTTCCATATTTAACAGCGACGATAACGGGTGCAAGTGTCAGGTTGCTATTTGAGAAAAGTAACTCATCCACCTGTTCCAAATTGCCTGGAGACGCTTTATGTGTTATTTTCCAATCGCCTCTTGACTGCTTCCAGATTTCGATCTTCATTTGCTTGGACATGAGTGCTTCTCTAAGCACGACTTCTGCCACTTTTTTGGAAATAATAGTTGTTTTTAAACCAGTATTGATATCCCCAGCCCAATATTTGATGACGGATGTTGTTTGAGACACGTTTGTTGCAATATAGACAGCATCATTCCCGTGCAAGCTATAACATGCCTTATCGTTTGATTCTCTTTCAAAAAGACGAAGTGTTCCTTGGCCAGCCTTTTTTCAATAGAAAATGGGGCCGTTATTTTCTTTTTCACTCTCTGTTTTATAAATCCTTACGTCAGTTAAACTGTTATAAAACTTTACAAAGTTTTGTTGTTCGGGTTTTTCTATATTCCTTATTATTATTATTGCTTAATCTATTTTTTGTTGTTTATAAATGAACCCCTTACCAATATCAGGTACTTCTTCGTTTGAACTCATATTTTTTTTTTATATATTTTTAAGAAACAATACGAAAAAACGCGTTAAAAAAAAAAGATTTTCAATTTTTCTGGGTTTTTTTTTTGAAGGGCAGAAAAAAGTCACAATTTTAGTTCATTTTACAAAAAGATAGAAATATGCGGGATAGAAATAATAAAAGATTGAAAGAAATATAAAATTATATATTTTAGAAGTTAATAGCCTTGCCGAAAGAAGCAATCAAACAAGCCTCACGGAAAGCTTCAGAGAGGGTCTAAAAAAGAGAGAGAGAGAAAAAATGAATATAACGCATAATTAAAAACAAAATATAAAGTACTTACAGGGTGAGCGTGACAGGTACGGCCAACATCTTCAGCAGAAGCACCATACTCAACAGCAAGAACACCTTCAGCGATCATCTCACCAGCATTAGGACCGATGATGTGAACACCCAAGATACGATCAGTCTCAGTGTCAGCAAGAACCTTGACGAGACCATCGGTATCATCGTTGGTGCGAGCACGAGAGTTGGCAACGAAGGGGTAGGAACCAACCTTGTACTTGACACCTTCACTCTTCAATTCGGCTTCGTTCTTACCAACCCAGGCGACTTCAGGGTGGGTATAGATAACGGAGGGAATGGCATCATAGTTGACGTGACCGTGACCAGTGCTGATCATTTCAGAGACGGCAAAACCTTCATCCTCGGCCTTGTGAGCCAACATGGGACCAAAGGTGGCATCACCAATACAGCGGATGTTGGGAATATTGGTCTTGAATTCGCTGTCGATAACAACACGACCACGGTTATCAAGTTCAACACCAACGTTCTCCAAACCAAGACCAGTGGTGTAAGGACGACGACCAATAGAGACAAGGACGGCATCAGCCTCGAGCTAAAATAGATATATAGTTGGTTAGTTTAAACCGTCATCTTTGTTCATTCCCCATTTTTCATCATTCTTCTATCTCGCTACCATTATTACTACTACAACTACCACCACCTTTTTTAAATCTCCCTCTTTTTTTCCCACGCTTAATACTTACAGTCTCAGCATTACCACCCTTGGAAGCCTCAACCTCAACCTTGACAACATCACCATCAATCTTGGCACCGTTGACCTTGGTGCTCATCTTGAACTTCAAACCTTGCTTGGACAAGAGCTTGTGGAAGTTCTTGGCCAACTCTGGGTCCATACCAGCTCCAATAGCATCAAGGTATTCGACAACGGTGACTTCAGCACCGAGACGGGACCAAACAGAACCCAACTCAAGACCAATGACACCGGCACCAATGACCACCATCTTCTTGGGGACTTGCTTCAATTCAAGAGCACCAGTGGAAGAGACAATCTTTTCCTCATCAATTTCGATACCGGGGATAGGGGTTACCTCGGAACCGGTAGCAATGATGACATTTTTGGCCTTCAAGGTGGATTCAGCACCATCCAAACCAGCAACAGCAATCTCGTTGGCGGTCTTGAAAGTACCAGTACCCTTTACATAATCAACGCCATACTTCTTGAACAAAAATTCAACACCCTTGGTTAAACCAGTAATGGCCTTCACACGGGCCTTGTGCATTTGGGGAAGGTTCAACTTGACATCGGAAACTTCAATACCGCGACTCTTCATACCGTGCTTGGCTTCGTGATAGATGTGGGAGTTGTTCAACATGGCTTTGGAAGGAATACAACCAACGTTGAGACAGGTACCACCAAGAGCGCCACGCTTTTCAATACAGGCAACCTATAAAAAAAAAAATCAATTGGATTATTCATCCATATTTAAGGGGGCAAGCCCAAAATTTCCATACCTTAAGACCTTGTTGAGCAGCCTTGATAGCGGCAGGATAACCACCAGGTCCACCACCAATAACAACAACATCGTATTCGGTTTCTTCAGGTAAAAAAAAAAAAAGTGTTATTATTGGCTTTTTAATCCATAAAACAAACCAAAAAACACTTACCAGCAGGAGTGCTGTAGAAACGATAGAATTGGGTAGCAGCAGGGGCACGAACGGACTTGACAGCAGCGCTACGAGCAGCAAGCTAATGGGAATGACATAAGTATTATGAAACAAACTCTCATTGTCTCCCCCTCTTTATTTTGTTTTTTTTTGCTATTACTGATATTTACGTTTGCCAAAGGAGCCTTTGAAGCAACTAATCTAAACATTGTATTTCTATATATTTTTCTATTATATTAAAAAGAAAAGAAAACAACAAACGGTTTATAACTAAAAAAGTTTAGAAATAGATATGGGGTAAATTTAAACGACGTCACGGAATTTCTTGCCGGCTCTAAATGAAGCTTATTTTAAGAACAGAAATGATATTGAAGAGACATTTATAAATGTCTAAATAGGTCACTGGAATGGGTTCACCATCTTGAATTTGGGCCAATAAAAGACTTTTTCTACTATTGTCCAAAAAGAGGTATTATTGTTTTCCAATATGAGTCATCGTTATATATAAGAGAATGCCACTGATTCTTTATATATAAATTTCCTTCTGCTTGATGAAGATGTCGCAGAACTCCATTTCCAGTGGTAAATACGCCTGTATTTTTTATCATATAGGTATATCGTATTAACTCTCCGATTGTGTATATCAATGTTACATCAAGCTGTAATCCATACTTTGAGTAGTTATATATATATATTTCTTTTCTGGTTTATCTAAAACAGTTCTCTTAATAAAAAAAAAAAGTCTTAAAGTTTCAATCACTATGTCCTACACATTTATTTTTTATGAATAGTCCCCAACAGATCCAAATATAGAACACTATTGCACCGTTATTAAAACATCTTATTTTATTATAAAAAGATCTTTTCTAGAAGCTATCTAATCCAAAGTTACAAGACCAGTTCATTTACACAACTTTGTAGTTTTGGTTATAAAAGACAATTATTTAGTATTTTTCAAGTCAACTCAAGGAGTTTAAATGCAACTTACTGTAAAAATACCTTCATCTTCCCGAAGAAGAAACCGTCGTTGGTTGAGATGTTGCTTGTTTAAATTGAATCGATTGCCCGAATTTCTTCTACATAGCATCTTTTTTTTTTTATGCGTTTACATCTCAGCTCTAGACCTACTACATTGTTTTTTTCAAACAAGGACAGTTACATTGAGCCATCCGTATGGAGTCACGCTGATTGTTTTCATGTTTTTTTTTCATGCATGGATTATAGACCTGTACAGCAATAAGTAAAAAGAACTAATTGGCGAACTACTTCTTATTACATACTTAAAAAGTGATTGTACTCGTTAATATCAACAACAGCTACCTGGAATTTCTTAGATTTGTGTATAAGCATTTTTTTCCTCAAAAGACCTTGTCACTCCTGATTGTAGTCCTTCAATCTTCACCGTCTCTTTATTCTTCATATCTTCACCGAAAACAACTAAGAGTATGACACGTGATGGGAAGAATGGTTTTTTCTTGATACAGCTCTTCCTGGGCTCCCTGGCTCTGTAAGAAAAAAATGAGTAGCTGCTATCAAGCTGAAAAAGAAATAATAGATAAAACCTTGCAGTGACTTTTCCTCCTCCTCCTCCTCCTCCTCCTCCTTCTTGGCCTCTAGTCTCTTCAGCTTATCAACATCATTTGCTTGTCTTTGACTGCATGTGTAACATGTTATTTCTTTTTATCACTGCACTGCCTTACTTTGTGTTCAGTACAGTCATGTCCTATGGTGGATATAAATGTGCTCTTTCTACCAGGATCAATAACCAAATGCAAGAAACAATCTTCAAGCTCCTTTCAAGTCGAAATTTTTTAGTTGAGACACAAGGTCTGTAATTGATGAATTTCTTTTTTTTTTTTTTTCTTGTAAAAAACGAAACAAAAGGGTGCATGAAATCATGCTGAGTAAAATACACTTTTTCCATATTACTTTAGAGTATGCGAAAAATGAATCGTATAATTTTTTAATTTAGGAGAATAAGGAGAAAGAGGGACTCGACAATCATTTTAGGGTTTTTTTTCAGTATTTTCTAAATTTAGCAACATAAAGTTATATATTAATGCTTTTTTTTTTCTATCTCTCCTTTTTATTTTAGTATTTGCATTTTTACCGGGATTTGTACTGAACTACTATCTTATTATTTTCAGAAAGGAGAGGATTTAAGAAAAAGAAAGAAAAAGATCCTTGTTTCTATTCGGTTGAAGGTAATAAATAACTTATAAAAAAAGATTTACATTATTTAAAAGTTTATTTTTTTTCCGTATTTAATTATAAAAAAGATAAATATATTTCTAGAACATCCCGAGCGATAAGGAGTAGTTTACCAGACTTACCATATTTTACTACTTTTTTAAAAGAAAAAAAAAAAAGTATATTGAATGATGTAATTAGTATGATGCAACTAAATAACTTAAAAAATAGTGCAAAAAGATGATATGAAAAAGCAGATCAAGCCAAGACGTATAGACTCGCATATCTAATGAGATACACTCCTTTTCATTTATAAATGTAAGCAGAGACAATCATTATTTAAAATATTGATATTGAATAATAAATATAATAATAAAAAGAAGATAAGAAACTGCTTTATGTAGGGGAAGTTTGGTTTGGTTTTCAAAAATATAAAAAAAAAAGGATGACAAGTCAACCTATATTTTGGTAAATCAAGGTATTCCTGATTATATCAAGTTTAGAATCGAATTGACATTTGATCTCAAAATTAGCGGCTTGGCATGAAAATCAAATGGTTTTTAATTGAATTTTTGCAATTTGTCAAGTTACCATTTTAAAATAATATCTCGATTCTTTCTTGCTGCTTCTCTCTCTCTTAGATGGGGTCTAGTATCTTCTTTCGAAAAAGGAGTAAAAAAAAAAAAGTTTAATTATACCCTCACTGGCTCCTTTTCCCTGGCGACATCTTTTCTTCTAGCAACATTGGTATTAAAGATGTTGATAAGAAATACTCGTTTTTATAATATCTGGTTATGTACTTTATCAAAATAAGAATTAGAAATAGACAGGTCAACTATTAAATGATGTGAAAATACTATCTAAAATAGATAAGAGTAAGATAAACAATAGAAGGGTGAATAAGGGCATTGACGCCTTCAAGGGGAGGGAAGGGGAAGAGAGACTAGGAGATGAAGGACTGCTTTTATCGCTACCATGCATAAAAATAAAAGATATATTAATAAATGGCCCTTTCTCACAAGCGAGAGAGGAAGCGAGAGAGAGAAAGTAAAATAAATGCTTCATTTTTAATATAAATATTTTGTATGAACGCTAACGGTCGGTTTTTTTTAGGAGAAAAAGGGATCCTTATTCACGCTTTTTTTTTTTTTTTTTTTTGCTATGAGCGCTAACGGTCGGTTTTTTTTAGGAGAAAAAGGGAGTATTAAAAGCAGTAAAATGACAATGAATATATAAAGAGAGAGATAGAGAGAAAAAACAAAGGAAAATAGTTTTTTGTTATTCCTTTTTGTTTAATTAAATATGAAGTTCATTGCCTTTAGTCTTGCCACCATTGTTTCTGCAGTTCTTGCTGCTCCCGTGGAATACTTTTTTGATATCCAGCAACCTCAAGATAATAGTGTCTTTCATGTTGGCGAATCGTAAGTGTATTATTCATCAAATATTCATTTTTTTTTTTTAAAAGAAATAAAATAAAATATTAATGCCTTATTCCCTTTTCGTTCATATAGAGTACCACTCTGTACGTTTTAAGCACTTATATATTTAAATATTCATAATCACATGCAATCCTATTTACTAACTTTTTGATGTATGTAGCATGGGAACATGGAACTGGTGGTAAAGCCACTGTCACAGTTCTTAAAGGTACTGATCCCACAGAAATGGTAGAAACTAGCTATCAATTTGAAATTGATGGCAATTCCAGATCTACTTCATGGAAGGTAAACTAAAAATAAAAGAAAAAAAAAATACTCGCCCAGTCCATCACTTCTTACTCCCCTTTTTGTAATTTACTTATAATTAGGTTCCTCCTGGTTTAAGCACCAGTGAAAAGTACAACTTCGAGATTACATATAACTCAGGATCTAACCAACAACAGTAAGAAAATTTTGCTGCGATTTTTTTTTTTTAAAAAAAAAAAAAGAATTGGAATAGATACTCACCCCACTTCAAAAATTTAGAGGAAAATCTTATTCAAAGCAATTCTCTATTTCTAATGATGCTCCTGCACAACAACAACAAAGTGCCTCTCCACAGCAAGGTGCCTCTCCACAGAAAAGCGCTTCTACCCAACCAAACACAATGGCCTCTGCTTCATATGATAATAACGGAGGTGGAAAAAAGAGTGCCACTCCCGGAAATGCCCCACAACAACAAACCCAAGGATATCAGACCAATAATGGTATGAGGGCAAGCCAAGGAAGAACTTCTGCACAGGAGGCAAGTGGTGAAGTACCAATGCAGTCTGGTAACAACAGGATGACAATGGTAAGCAACGGTTCAGTCATGGGTCAGAATATGGGACAAACAGGTCAATCGAGACAAGGAACAATGTAAAATTATTCACTCCCCTTTTTTTTTGTTCTTAAATATGTAAATAACATATTATTGACACATCAATACTAAACTAAAAATAAAAAATAAAATACACATACCAAATCATAAAAATACTTGTAATAAGAAGACCATCCATTGATGTTATCATCTGAAAAAGTCTAGATCTAAAGAATTTAAATATCTATCTTTATAAAACGTAAAAAGTTTCACATGGATAATAATAATGGACAAAGGTGTGGGTTCATCTGGAGCAGAAGAAAGAAAGGGAAAAACGGACCCGCGCTTGGTGACAGCAGCAGGACATTGACACAATTGGTCAAGTTTCTATTCCATTATGCTCTTTTATATTATATACTTTATTCCATAGTGTCAATAGATGAACCCTCAGGGGTATTACAAGGTTTTCTACATCTTTTTCACTTTCATCCCCAATATTATGCCTCTCTCGGGAAAAAAAACAATTGCTATCACACGTTGCTGTGCTACTTTTGTTCTTTCTTTTTTTAATATTTTTTTTGGGGGAAAGAAAATAAACTTTTTTTTTTTTGAAACCATGTAACGTCTTTATTCTCCTTTTCAAAAAAAAAAAAGAAAGTGCTTCAGACTTTATCGCACATTATTTTTTATCCAGTTTTTTTTTTTTTTTTTTTTTTTTTTTTTTAAAAAAAAAAGATCATTTTCTGATTATACAAATTCGATAGACCATTTGTCATCACACACACAGTTATTACTTTTTTTAAAAAAAGAAAACGTTTATTAATGAATTATGATTGATTTATTTTAAATATGTAAAAAAAAACTAGAAGAAAAATGATGTAAAATAGGAATTATGAACAAAAAAAAAAAAAAATACATAAAAAACGGAAGCGCGCCAAATTATATAGAGAAAAAGTATTCCACCCTCCCTTTTTTTTTTACTCTTCATCATCTTCATCATCCTTGCTCTCCTTATCCTTGTTCTTACTCTTCTTATCCTTCTCTGGAGAAGACATATCAGTTTGGTTATTCAAAATCTTAAAGTTTTGAGTGTAGACCCAACTCTGGTTGTTATTGTCAGAACCAATACGGATAAGGAACTTCTTCTCATCAAATTCAGGGATGATACCAGTAGTGTAGTTATTGATGGAGCAAGGCACAGATGAGTTTGTGATGTTCCAGGTAATGAGTTCAGTATTGGTACTGATCAATTGGATGCTACAGAGAAGACCAAATTCGGTAGCAGAGGTGTTCCAGAGGATGTTACCAGTTGAACCGGTGTACCATACAGATGAGTTGTCAGGCATGGAGATATTGAATGCGGCAGAGGCAGAGGCAACAAGAGCACCAAGGGCAATAACAGCGGATTTCATCATTTTCTTTTTTTTTTTTGGTTTTTTTACAGATCAATGGGTTATTAAAAAAAAAAGCGTGTAATTATGTGATCTACTAATACTTTAACATGTACTTATATACTTTTTTATTTTTGTTTTCTAAAAACCGATAAGAGGTGCGAAGCAGATTCAACCTCCTATCAAGCGCAACTTGGCACAGAATCACCATATGTCCTATGTTTCATATTCTAAAAAAAAATCTCTTTCTATGATAATCTTTTATTATTAGTATTATGATATTGCATTCAACATGGAAGAAGAAATATATTATTCGTTTTAGATAATAAACTAAATCAGCAAAGAACAAACCAATGTTCTACAGAAATAATAAAGAGAGAATTGCTATTTTTATAATGAATCACTTTTTTTTAACAAATTAAAAATGATACATCTCCCAAAGGTGTCAGAATGATTAAAATAACTTTCTCAATTAGATATTTTTTTTAAAAAAATAAATCAACAAAAAGTTTCAAAATGAGATTTGTACTACGATTGTGTTGATAAAATTGGGGGGGGGTTTTTTTTTTCCTCTTTCTGTTTGTAATGTAAAAAGAGTGAAAAAAAAGTAGGCAAATTGATAGACTTGAAGGAACATTCCAACACCAGAATCAAGTCAGAAAGAAGTAGAAAACGGCAAGATTTGTTCAAACGTAGTACATTTGTGCTTCACATTCGAAATTCTTTTTTTTAGTATTATTAAAAAAAAAAAAAAATTCATCAGCTAAATATCGTTGCTAGTATAGAACGTTTCCATAGTAACCAGTAGCCGTGATAACAATACAAAAAAAAAGTATTAACATGATGATAAAGCAAAAGGATAAATGTCTAAAATAGCACCTTTGTGTGTGTAGATGAAGCATATTTCTTGCCAAAAGAGAAATGGATACAGTGACTGTTTATCTTATATCCTTAAAAAAAAAAAAAAAAAAAAAAAAAAAAAAAACTTTTGAACTTATCATACATATACTCATTTCTAATAACCATAATAATACTAATAATACACGAATATGAGCAACAACTACACAGTACAAGATCTTAAACCCAAGATCTTACAAAATATCGACTCATTAGAATACAACACAGCTTACATGTTTTGTCAAAAAGCGCTCGAGTTGGAGCCACAAAACCCAGAGTTATTAGAGTTGACAGGTCAGGTTGAGCTTGAACTAGAACAGTTTGAAATTGCAAGAAAGGTATAATAATAGAATAACGGTTGTGTTATTCACGAACGTGTGAAAGGAGAAAGATCTTTTTTTTTTTTTTTTTTTTTACTTACATAATCCTTCTTCTCAATAGCACATGTTGGAAGCCATTCAACTTCAACCCAATGTCGGTTACAGCAAATACATGTATCTCGGACAAATGTCTGTCGAACAGGAAGCCATTCAAGCCTTTCAGCGCGGTGTCGATATTATGGTCGCTGAACGCAACCAACTCGACCCGACCACCGACGAGGCCAAGACCCTCGCCGGTAAGATCGCCACCGCACTCTGTTCCATGACAGAAATCTATCTCACCGACTGCTGTTTTGAGCCCGAGGCCGAGCAAAAATGTGAGGAGTACCTGACACATGCACAACAGGTAGATCCGGAGAGTTGTGAGGTCTATCAGTTACTCGCATCGGTCCGTTTGAGTCAACAGCGTGGAGAGGAAGCACAGCAAGCATTGACCACATCTATGGAGCTCTGGATCCATAAGGATATGGGAGACCCTACCATACCTATCTATGACACCCGTTTGGCGCTGGTCAAGTTGTTGTTGGAGATGGGTATGTTTGATCGTGTGTTTACGGTGCTTGAGATTTTGCAAAAGGAAAACGATCAGGTCGTGGATTTGTGGTATCTTTATGGTTGGACATATTATTGTTTGGGTGAGGATGAGGAAAGAAGCGAGGAGGAGAAGATGGGTTTATGGGCTGATGCAAGAGAGTGTTTAGAGACAGCTGTAAAGGTAAAGGTCTTTTTTGTTTTTTAGTTTATATATATAAATGATGGGGGGTTATCTAAATGAAAAATATCTCTCTCTTAGTTATTCGGTATCATTGGCTCAGATGATGAAAATATGATTGAACACGCAAAAGAATTGATTGACACTATTAATCAGGTTGTTCCCGAAACAGTTGAGGAAGAAGAGGAGGAAATTGATGAGAATGTAGAGTTTGAATCCGAGGATGATGAAGATGCTATGGAGGAATAGACGGTGTAGAACATATTGGTTTTTTTTTTGTATTATTATTATTATTATTATATTTTACTATTATATCTCATTAAAAAAGTAACAAAGGCATATATAAAAAGATTGACAACATAATTTATTATTATAATGTTATTCGATGTATAGGGTGAATATATACTTGTTATTATGATGATGATGATGATAAAAGAGAGATGACATCACTCTTGATATCAATGTACAAAAGGGAATAACAATTCCATTTGATTAAATTAAAAATAAGCTGCGTAAAAGTATATCACGATATTGAACATTTTTGAAAAAGAACGGGCAAAAAAAAAAGAACTCCTTCAAAATTTTAAAAAACCTTAAAGGAGACAAAAATAAATAAATAGAAAGTGCGTAAAAAAACTACAGCAGGTGAGTATAAGACAGCAAAAAAAGAACAATAAACAAAACATAAACAAATTCAAATTAAGGAGGGAAAAAAGAGATATTATCAAATATGAAAAAAAAGACTGCATTTGTGACACGGACAGTGAGTACAAGAAGGGAAAAAAAAAAAAAGGATCAGCAAACGATTAGCTTTTTGTCAATAACTTGGCATTTTGTTTTATCTTTCTTTTTCTTCTTTATGTTTTCCATTTGATGTTTATACTACTCTAAAATAACGTTCAATCATTTAAAAACGTTAGGATCAAGTATTACTTTTAAGAATGTTGGGATAAGTTAACATTTTGATGTAACTTGTTGATTAAGGGACCCTCTTTTTTCTATTGTCATTATTTTGTAACATTCCTCATTTAATGGTTTAATAGCGAATCAAATGTTTATATAATGAATGCAAAAGATAGCTTTATATGAAAAATAAGGGATAATAATAAATAAGGTAAGTAGATCAAGACAAAAAAGGGAGGGGGCAAGGCACTTTTATTATAATTATTATAATTATAATAATTGCTCTTATTTTTAATTACATTTATAAGTATTATTTGCTGTTATTACTATTAGTAGTATTGTAATTTATATTGAATATATAAAAAAGAGTGTTGTCCATTCCAATAACATGAATAACTGAGTGGAATAGAATAGAATGATAGTAATAAAAAAAAAAAAAAAGTGATACAAAGTTGCATTTTAAGAAAACAAAATGAAAACGATAAAGTAGTAGTAAAATGATAGAATAGAATTGACTACAAAAAAAAAGTCTAATGGCAATAAAATATGAAATGAATATATAAATGCACATTCTTTTTGTTATTATTTTGTTCCCTTAGAAACATCAACAAAATAAGCTGTATCTCCGTTAAACCCTTTTTTTTTTCACTATCTCCTTTTCCTCCTAAAACATTAACGACACATATTATTAAACAAAATGCACATTACCAAAGGGGCTTATATAGAAAATAAAACTATTATTACTATTTTATTTGCTTATTTATTTACTTTGCCATCAATTTCGTATTTATCTGTTTTCCAAAAGAGTCTGATGATGATGCTGTCAAAGAAGAAATATCCAAACATGGTTATATAAGTGTACAAGTATATATATATTGGCAAATATGCCGATAGGTATATATTAACGCCTGTTTCTCTTTCTCTATATAATAATAGTATATAAAGCACCGTTATTTCTTTCTTGTTTTTTTTTTTTTCTTGTTCCTCTTTACTTTATTATTATTATATGATTCAACCTTCAGTCCAATAAATAATAATAAAAACATACATTTACTACTCTAGAATTAAATATAAATATAAATATAAATATATATATACATAGAACAACAACAACATCTACAAAAAGCATACAAAACTTAATACTAATAATAATAGAATTATACATCAACATGAAGAGTAAGTTTCTATTTACATCATTTTAAAGTTTATATATATATATATATATATATACGTTTACTAACACACAGACAATTTAATAATAAAATAGTCGCTGATATGTTAAACCCTTCCTCTGTCGTCGGACAACTCTCCTCACCTCCCCTCTCACCACAGCAAGCTGAACTCTGCTCTAAACAAAAGCATCATAGTCAAAGCAACAGCAATAACAGTAATAGCGGAAAACCTCGAAGTCGATTCTCTGATTTTGAGGATGCCATTATCTGTGAAGGTGTCGCGAAAGGGCTAACCTGGGGACAGATTTCAGGGCAGTTACCCCATCGTAAACGTGCTACATGCTTCAACCGATACCGAACACTTCAGGGTGTTCGTAAATCCCGTAAAAGATCTCTACCAGACTCGAGATCCTCGGCATCATCCTCACCTGTCACACCACCCAACTCACATTTCTCATCTTCTTGGTTGCCTTGTTCTCCTCCATCTCATAAGCCAAAGCCATCCTTACCTGCTTTGGTGGCTCCCTTACCTAGACTTCCGATTCCGTATTCTTATGCCGATAGAATGCATTAAGCTTTTCTTTTATTAATATCATCTTTTAAGTATAATCTCATTTTTTATATATAACAGCATTCTCATTTACATTATCATCATCATCATCATTTTTGCATTATGTTATTTCTCTTTTTTTTTTTATTATTTTCTACGCATTTATACACCATTTTCATTTACTTTTTATTTGCATTTTATTTTATTTATATTAAAAATAGATGAAGTGTATTCCTTATTTGGGATAATCATTATTATTTCATCCCTTTTTTCATATATAAAACAAACCCTTTCCGTTCCTTATTTAACCTTTTGTAAATATATCTCATCCCTTTATTTATCCTATCTTTTTTTAGCATCTTCATTTATGCCTTTCATTCAAAAATAAATAAACCAAAATTCTCATATATAAAACTTTTTATTTATTTTATAAATAAGGAGAGAGAGGAAAAAAAAGGGGGAAAAGTCGATATCATAATCTTTATTATTCTTGCTTAGGGAGAGAATTCAACATGCTACCATGTTCAATATCACCGCTCTTGTACACAAATGTCAAGACACCAGCAGTAGTGACAATAAAGAACACACCCGTCCAAAACAATAACTGGAAATCAGCCACGCTATTAATGTACTCACAGGCATTGCCTACATTGTATCCAGTGCATTGACAGCTAAAGCAACCCTCCGAGCGTTCAATACATTCACCGTTACCGTTACTGCAGGAATCAGTGCCATTGTTACATGACTTGAGAGTGGTATAGCACTCTTGGGCAGGTTGGAAGGTGGCTTTCAACATGGAGATACGTCTATTACTTGATGAAGAATAGGGTGTAAAGATGAAGGTACTCAAAACAGAAGAAGAGGAAGGACGGAAGTTTGGTATAATGACCTCGTTAAAGAGATCGCTTAAGATAAGGGTAGCTTCTTTGTATTGGGCAGAAGCAACACCATATTCATCACCAATGGCCTATGATTTAAATAATATATTGCTTTATATAAAAATGGAGGATATGTAAGTATTTCTTTTTTTTTACCTGTAATGTATTCATTTCAATAAATTCGATATCTACACTATTTAATGCTTTTTGTTTTTTATCATCAGAATCGACCAAAGCAAGAATAAACTCTCGCACAGCTTGTACTTCATTTATAAAATCACGGTCCACCTTTTTTATGTATTGCTTTTTAGATAGAGCGATAACATAACAACAATTCTTACTATTTTTACCTTGTTGTTTTCATCAAATACATCGGTTTGACGATGGGCATATTGTGACTTGAAGCTATCGAGGTTTTCTTGGATTGTCTCAGTCTTTTTTTAAGAAAAAAAAAAAAGAGAGAATGAGATTTCCAGGCAAAGAAAGACGCGTCTTATCTTACCTGTTTGTAGATGGAAATCGTACCATCGTTCTTGTTTTCCAAGGTTTCATCCACCGACTTTTCAACCATGTCTACATACTTTTCGGTGGCATCTTCCGTAACATAAAGTGAAGCTTCTTGCTTCAAAATAGCTTTTTTTTTTATAATATAGAATAAGAGGGTAAGCTTTTACCTTGCCCCCAAAAAAACAAGGTCCGATTATTATTATTATTTACCTTCTGGCTCATTCACACCTGCCACAATGACCATCATATTGGCGTCTATATTTCTCTGAAAAAGGTCCTTGTTCATTAACTCAAAGCTAGACATGATTGTCTGTGCATCTGCCTGTGCACCTTGCTGTAAGTGTAATCCAGACTGTCCATTCATCAAGTGGGAATAAAACAAGGAGAAACCGTCCATTGACACCTGTTTTGTCTCGATTGGCTTTTCGTTATTGAAATAGACCGAAGAACGGGCTTAACAAGGAAGGAGGAGTGAATATACAAAGGCTTTCTTTTATGTGTTTGAAGCTTTTTTCTTACCCAAGACACCTGAAAAGATACCCACAACAACTGTTGTCAATGACAAAACCTTCATTTTTATTTTTTTTTGACGTGATGGAATTAGTTACAAAAAAGGGGGTCAAGTTAAAAAAGTGTAAAAAAAAAAAGAGCGTCAAAAAAAAAAAAAAAAAAAATTCGGCTTTTGAACCTTGGTTTTTCAAAGTGTTTGGATTTTTTGAGTTTCTCTTTTTAAGCAAAAGATGATAAAATCTATTTTACGCCAACTTAATAAAGAAGTACAGCAGCAACAGCGACAAGAAGAAGAAGTGTATATGTTACTTCTCTTGAAAGAAAATATCTTTTAATATGATCAAAAACAGCACAATGGCTTAAATGAAAGGCATTTTATATAAAATAGACTTAGACAACCTTTTTTCTTTTCTTTTTTCTTTCTTGATGGTCAAAAACGCTTTTATGTATTTCAAAACGTCAAAGGAGTTTTTTTTTTTTTTTTAAAAAAAAAGAAAAGAGACAAATCGTGTGACCTAAAACTGCAGGTTAAAAAAGAAAAAAGGACATCCTTATTATCCATTATTAACATATCGATATATAAACACACAAAAATAAAAATAAATAAAAAACAAACGGACCAAATGATAACTTTATGATAAAGTAGGGAATAAGAAAGTATGGAATAAACGTTTCATTTTCTGAGGCTGTGGCATCGAATCCACCACCAAAGCTGGACTACACTGATCACACACCAGCATTTCCTGCTCAACACGCGGCCAGCCCAAACGCGTTTGATGACACGCATCACACTCATACTGCACCTCAGCACCACCCCATTGCTGGTTTCCTTCCTCTTGCAATTTGTTATACTCGTTGCATGTCCTATTGAATGCCCTCTTCCACACCTCATCCACATCCAACGGTCCCTTTTTCACTGCTGCTGTTGGAGACAAGAGATAGGCTGCAGATTCAAGCATGACCTGTGCCTGGTATGTGTCAAAATCAGACCAAAACGCACACCCCTTTTGCAAATAGGCCAGATACATTTTTTTGCTCTTCATTGTATCCACCGACCCTCGTCTCTGAAAACTCACCTGGCCCTTCTCGTTGAACTGCTGGGCAGAGGATGCGACCATGTTCCTCCGCTCTTGTCTGCACCGCTCCAGCTCCTCTCGCAGCTCGGCCAGCTGCTGCTCGGCGGCCCCATTCTGATCCCTTGCCTTGATGTATCTTTTTTCGGTCTGTTTCGAGATCAGCGGGATCCCATACGCCCGGTAATACTGCTGCTCGCATGAGACCTTTCGCTGGCGCTGTTGTGCCGCATACCGCTGCGTCTCCCGGAGCTGTATTTCGGTCGCGCGCTGGTGGCGTACAAGTCGCTCCTGGCATGTGATCATCTGCGCTACCCGTGCGTTCAGATCGATCTCCTGGTCGTCCAATGCGGAGATGGCCTGTTTGAGTGTGGTGGTCTGGCGCTCGTACTGTTTGGCAATCAGATCCACGGTTATGCCAAAATGATATATCTCGCGTTGCTTGGTCTTGACGGTGCTGATGCATTGGTGGAGTTGGGGTATCCATTGCTTTTTGGAAGTTGAAAAGTCAATCGTGTCCAACTTCTTTGTCATTGCTTTTGAAAGAAAGGTTATATATAATAGGAAAATTAAAAGAATAAAAAAAAAAAAAGTTCCTCTCTCTCTTTATAGTCTTCTTCTTAAGTTTTCAACCGAGATTTTTTTTACTTTAAGGATTTTTTTTTTTTATTAATAAATCATCAGACTTTTAAAACTCCCAAATAAGTTTAAAAAAAAAAAAAATATCTATCTAATCTATTTTTTTTTTGGGTATCTTTTCCCATCTCTCTTTTTTCTATATTCATCATGTCCTTTTCAGTATTTTTTTATGGTACACTCATGTCGAGTGGTGTCTTGGGAAGAGGTATGGCAGAAAACATAAAAAAAAAAAAAACAAATCATCCATTGTCTTTTTTAAGAATATATAAGAAAAATAGTTTTATGCGGTAGTTCTTCAAATGCATTGGATCGTCAACACAAATTAGATAAACTTGAATTGATACCCTGTTATTTAAAGGTTTAGTTTCATTATCATATATCATTATTAAATAATAAACAAACAAACTATTCTCTATAGGGGCATCTTCGTTCAAGTTTAAAAGGAGAAGATTATCCTGCTGTGATAAAGACAGGAAAGGAAACAGATAGCGTATTGGGAACATTATGTAAAGGCTTAACCGAGGATGATGTAAAGTTTCTTGATGCCTTTGAAGGCGATGTAAGTTTATCGCAATTGAACAAAGAAAGGGAAGGGATCTTTATATATCTTTATATTGTTTAGGAATATGAACGTTGTTCTGTTACTGTTCATCCTATTGAAAATGACCAAGAGAAAGGCTATGATGCAGATATTTATATTTGGATTTCTGATAAGAGTATGTTGACCTATATTGAATGGTCTATTCAGCAATTCAAATCCTCTGGAAAGGAGAGTCAATGGCTAGATCGTCGTTGTGAATATTATGATGTGGATGCTCTTCATGTTGAAGCTTAATAATAATAAAATCTGCAAAATAGTCTCTCTCTCTCACACAGGTGTTTTTATAAATTTGAAAATGTTGGTGTGACATCAGATAGATATAAAGTTCAATGAATATGCGAGATAAAATAGTAATATCTCTCTTATTTTATAAGGAGCGAGAATAATTTCAAATTCAGGAACAGGTTTTTACAAATAAACCTTCGTGATATCCATTGTATATTCCTTTCTTTGTTTCTTTTGTTTTTTTTTTAAAAAAAAAATATACACACTGTGAACATGTGTACTGTACCAATTTGTATCACTCTTTTTTTTTTTCTCAATATCTCTTCTTTTTACTAAAAAATAGTTTTGATTGAAATCATTACAAGTTGCAAGATTAGCTAAACATAAGTTTTCTTCTCCTTATTTTTGTAACTGTAATGATACTTTTATATTCAGAATTCAATTTAAGACTACTATACCATCGCTCTCTCTTACATCATTCAACCCCACAGATCAATTACAAATAAGCACAAGGTGATATGAATGATCTAAATCGTTTCTATTTTCCAGAACATCATTACACTTTTGACAGAATCACAAACAAAGGGAATGACCTTGATATGATTCATGCTGATGACTTTTCATAGTCTTTTAAAGTGCCGAAAACGTCAGCCAATCACATGAAACCATCTCTGTAACTTTCAAACTAGGTGGCAAAAGGGTGTGGGGTTAAATGGATACAACAGAACCATCCTCTTTTCTGCCATTGCTATAGGTAAATGAACCCTTATATCCATTGTTATGTATCTCAAAAAAAAGAGTGCATGGACTATATAAATTTGAATTCCTTTTTAAGAAAAACGCTTTTTCACTTTTGCATAATTTTTTCGCGCCCAAAGTGTGCTGTAATGAAACACTTTATTTTTTAGGTAACTACACTTATATCATAGACCATGCACCTAAAAGCAGCTTCATTACTCCCAGTGTCTCCCACTCCACACCAACAAGCGTGTCAAAAAAAAAAAAGACATCGTCACCAAGGAAATCGCCACTGAAGGCACCATCCCCTCGCTCTCTACCCTCACTGAGGACGTGCTCAGGTCTCTCATTTCTTCGTGCTACCGTTGGCAGAATTGCTATTATTTTTGGTTGGTCTTTATCGTAGTGTACTTGTGTTGAGGGAGGTCTTTTAGTTTATGGTGGAGTTCTTTCAACATGCGCTTTAAATTGTGTTAAACAGGCTTATGTTACATCTACTTTCTACCTACCAAGGTTAATGTTTCTGCTGTCAAGGTAAATTTATACATCACTGATAATGGAAGGGGAAGAAAAAAAAGGGGGGTTTTTTTTAAAAAAAAAAAAAAAAAAAAAAAAGAAAAAAAAAAAAGTTGAAATCCAGTTTGTTTTTTTGGAAAATCAGGGGAAATGAAGATGAAATGTCATGTCATGCATTACATGATTATAAAAATCTGATCTCTAAAATAATAATGATTAGGTTGACAGTCAATTCAACGATGACCACTTCAACAAGTCCACAAAAGACTGAGAAAAAGTTTACCTTGAGAGGAGGTAACGTATTACAAATATGTAATTTTTACAGGGAGATAAAGAAAGAAAGGGATGAAGATAAAGAGAGCTAGCACTTTTTGAATATTAAATATACGCTGCATTTAATATATATATAGAAAAGAAGTCCGATTTCCCCACTTTCTAAGGTTGTTTGATCAAAAAGAAAGGCTTCCTCTTGAGTCTGCTTCCAAGATTCCTTTGTCAGGTACTTGGGGTTCTATATTTTGAACAAAAGGGTCACTTATACATAACTTGAAAGTTTTAATTCAATGTTATAAACAATAAAATGGAAAGAGTAAATAATAGTGCACGAATAAGGAAAAAGCGGTGTTTCTTTTATGCAGAATGAACGATTAAACACATGTAATAGAAAAGAGAGGGGTGAAATGATTATATTTTTTTTTTTTTTGAGGGGTGAGTATAGATCATTTTTACTAAGCTGTATCTTGTTGTGAAACCCCATTTGATTTCTCTTTCTTTTGTTTTCAGAAAAAAAAAAGTATATATAAAGCAACTTGTATATTTTTTTTTATCCATTTTGCTTCTTCATATACACATAATATTTACATTTCTATATACATAATAATAAGAATAATGTACATTCCTCTTCTAACACTATTTCTCTTTATAACACCTCTTGTCTACTGTTTCAATATCAAAGACATCAACACACTAGTTACATTTGGTGACTCTTATACCACTCAATTCTTCGATACAACCACTTTACAGTATGCATGCAAAAACTGTACATCTGCTGGCGGTCCCAATTGGGTAGAATATTTAGCCAACAGTCAAAACTGGATCTATTGGAACTTTGCATATAATTCCGCTCCCATCAACAATACATTAGTTGAGCAGGTAAAAATGTATAATAGCGGAAGTTCATTGTTGTTAGTTGTT
This sequence comes from Backusella circina FSU 941, assembly GCA_025399235.1. Taxonomy (NCBI): domain Eukaryota; kingdom Fungi; phylum Mucoromycota; class Mucoromycetes; order Mucorales; family Backusellaceae; genus Backusella; species Backusella circina. Next base: position 33,881 of record MU622293.1, read on the forward strand.
AACCATATATCTTGTACTCTTTCTTCATTCTTTACTCTTCTTGTCATTTTTATCCTTTTTTTTTTTGAACACAAATCAGGATCCAAAGTAAGTATATCTATATATATATGTTGTTTTCTGGAAATAAAAATATACTGAATCACAAAAAAGTGTGATAGATGTCACAACACAAGTCAAGACACTTTATCCCCAATTGTTTGTATCACCAAGCAACAAAACAGCTGCTATTATTGCAGATGAATATAAGAATGTCAGCCGCACTTCCAAAAGCACCTTAACCACTGTTTGGGTAGGCATTAATGACATTGACCTGACCTACAACTGGACTGATACAGATGCTTTGGATAATATGATTATGAAGCAATACAAGGGTTTATTGGTAAAAAGATGATTGTGTGTGTTTGATATAGTAAATATATATATACTAACTTGTATATATTAGCATTACTTGAATAAACATAAAAATACGCAATTTCTGCTTTTCAACGTACCACCATTAGAGCGCACACCAATGTGGCGTACCAATATCAATGTAGAAACAGTGAGACGTCGTGTTATAAGTAATATATATATATATCATTTTTCTTTTTTAAAAAACAAAAACAAAAACAAAACACTAATTTCTATATCAATTTCTATAAAAGGCTATAATCAAAAGTTAAAGAGAATGGCACATGCATTAAATAAGAAGGCAACGGTCATGTTGTTCGATGCTTACGCTACTTTTAATCATATTCTAAATGAACCATTGAATTATGGTATTGATGATATATACACCTATTGTCCGGATTGGTAATGCCTTTTTTATATAAATCATGATTGGTATGACACTCATTCTTTGATATTAGGTCACAACCTAAAGAGCACCATTGCTCACCAAAAGAGACGTAATAAATAATAAATGAGAATATATAAATCATGTGTTTAATCTTGTTTTAATAGATACTTTTGGTTAAATGACCTTCATCCCACGTATCGTGTTCACCAGTTGGTTGCAACAGCAGTACACCAATATCTTGCACTTCAATAGTCGATTTTTCTTGGTTAAAATAAACTTTTTTTTTTTATAACATCGGAAAAAAAAAAAAAATCTCACCCACTTACTCTTTTGGATTTTTGTGCAGTTTTTTTTTTATTTTATTTTATTTTTTTTTACTTTCTCTTATTCTAAACTACAAAGACCTCTTAAATGGGTGATTCTTTCTTTGGGTAATTTATTTTAATCTTATACAGATATAACCAAGAGAGTAGTAAACATTGAAAAAAAAAGATATTCTTTTTAATATAGGTTCGATACAAGTGCACCTCCACTTAGCGAGGAGGAACTACGAACTTTAAGACAAAACAACAACAATAACTATCAAGATGCACAAGACATTTATGATTTTAATACACTCCGTCACGAGTTGGGTGGTGATGAACCTGTAGACGACGACACGCTTGCCGATCATCTTGTTGAAGAAGGTGATGATCGTAATGACGTGACCTTTGACGATGCGCCTGTGGGTAATGACTTTGATTTTTCGGGTAATACGCAGAGAATGTCGTCGTCGTCACATACAATCTCTGAGGAAGAGGCTTTTTATGCTAAGCGTAAGCAGCAGCAACAAGGAAATAATAACCGTTCTTCAAGTAAATATAAAAAAAGATGTGGAATGGGAAAAAAAATAAAATAAATGAACCAACGTGATGTATTTAGATGCGTTTCATAATCCTTGGGCAGCTGTTCGTGAGCAAACACCAGAAAGAAGTAGTGGAAATGGTGGAAATGGCAATGGTTTTGGTAAAACAAAGTCTATTTGGGGTAACTTTGGTTCAGGTAAAAAAAAAAGAAAAAAATTGATGTTGTCACTATGTCACTAAACATTTCTGTTAAAAAAAAAAAAAAGCAGGTGAAAATAACTATTCACCTGTCGGCAGTCAAGGTAGTTTATCACCTTTCTCGGGTGGTAATAGACAACGTCAATCACCTTTTACTTCTAGTTCACCTCTTCAAGGTATGTCACCTTCATCCTCCTATCATTATCAACAACAACAACAGCAGCAGCAGCCTGTTCGGTTGGAAGACATTGAAAAGGAAATGCAGCGTCAGCAGTATCGTATGGATGCTACTGTCAATTCTGGTGGTGGTCAGCAACAGCAGCCCATGAGTTTGGCTCAGGTAGAGGCTGCTTTGGCTGCTAATACCAGATCAAACCAACAACCTCAGCAGCAAGAGCCTTTTGGGTATCCTCAGGATGCTGTGCAGATGATGGCTTGGAAGCAGCAGCAGGAATTAATGGAACAGTTGGCTTTGGACAGAGAAATGAAGCGTAGACAAGATTCTCAAAAGGTATTTGTTACATATATAAATGAGTGAGAGTAAAAAAAAAAAAAAAAAAAAAAAAAGAGATGTAATGTTTTATCAATGCCACAATTCCCTCTTACCTCTTTTTTTTTTTTTTTGTATGTCACCTAGTCAAAGTATGATGGTTTGATGACCCAGTATGACAAGGATTACATCAGCCGTATCCAACTCTCCCAGTTGGCCACAAGCGATCCATTTTCAGATGATTTTTACTATCAAGTGTACAGTTCCCTTCGTCAGCGTGCAGGTCTGCCCACCTGGCAATCCACTCACACGACAGATCGACGTGGTAAGGATAATATGTCTCAACGTATGCAGCAGCAATTACAACGTATTGTGAATGATGCCAAGCGTCGACCCAAGTTGGCTCAGGTGTCCTTGGAGGGTGCATTGGGTAAGATTACAAGTTTGACGGTACGTAATCCTCGTCAAGTGCTGCAGGTGCCCTCTTCCCATACTGAAAAGTCGAATGAACATCATCATGATGAGACGGTGGAGGCTGAGACGACCACGCCCGATGCTACGACCACCCCACCACCCACCGCTGAGACGAAATCCAAGGTGTATAGTAAGCGTAGTGTATTGAAATTGGTGGAGGATATCTACTCGATCCTTCTTGAACTGGAGCAGATGCGTCGCCAGGGTCCACCCAAGGTCCAAGAGGAAAGGAACGGGGATGCCGAGATCCTTGCCATTGAGGCATCCGAATTGTTTCGTCAAAAGTATGCCAACAAGTTGGATTCACTCTGGGCTACACTCCGCCTCAGTAAGGAAAATAACCAGGATGTACCTCTCTTGGTTGTCATTCTTTCCGTGCCAAAAGGCAAGAAACTCATCCCCCGTATCGTCCGTCAACTCAGCAATGAGCAGAACCTTGAGCTTTTACATGTTGTGCTTGCCCATTTTACCAAATTGGACGTATCTCGCAATGTCATCTATCCAGGCACCATGGTTGCCGATGTCCCCGAGGCTCGACAACAGCCCTTTGTTAGTTTTGAAGCTGTCGAACTGTTCTTTAGCGTCACCATGCCCTCGCTCCTCACCCTGATTGCCGAGTCTCCCCTTCAGGTAGTGAATGAGCTCTTGCAGGCTGTGGGTCATTCCGTTGCACACTCAAAGCCCGGTTTGGCCTTTTTGACAATGCTCCTCTCGCGTGGTGAGATATTAAAACAGGGCGGCGGTGCACTCCAGGGTCTCTCGCCGCCCTCTGCAGAGGAGCTCAACGTATTTAGAGATTTGTATCAGGCCCTGTTCCAGTCGCTCCAGGGCCGTTATCTTTCCATCTTTCCCTCCATGTATTACCTCGTGCCCATCAATCCCAATACACCTATGATTCAGATCTCGCTTGGTGTAGATGACATGTATGTGTGGCAGTTCTTGGCTGCATTGGCAGTGGGTGCCTCGATGGAACAACAGCACATTTTAGTAACTGAAGTCAGGTAAAGATATAGGATGAAAATAAGACGAGGATGTGTTTCTCAAAAAAAAACTTTTATTATAGGGATCGTGTAATGGAAAACATCATTCTTGTTAAACGTAATCGTATTCCATTAGAACAGGCCAATCATTGTATTGCTAATATCAATCTATTCTTACATGCATTGGGTTTGGATGCTTCACAAGTTTCTGTACCTTTATAAAAAAAAAAAAGAACTTTTTTTTTTTTTTTTTTTTTTTTACAAGATTTTTTTTTATCATTTTCTTCTCTATATTATATGCATTTTCTCTCTCACTCGCTCTTTTTTTTTTTTTTTTTTCTTCAATAATAATAATATAATAATAAAAAAAACACATCAAAAACAAGATACTTTCGTTTAATGTCCCTTTAATATTTATTAGTTAATTCAAATTTTTTCTCAATTATTTGAAAATCACTGTATGCACAAGGTCAATCATTTTCTCTCTCTCTCTCTCTCTCTCTCTCTCTCTCTCTCTCTCACTTTATGTATGTATTTATTTTTAATAAGATCGTTTACATAAACTAAGCAGCGACATCACCAGACTTTTGTTATGCGTCTACGTCTTGAGCATCATTCAACTTGTAGAAACCCTTTTCATGCAACTTTTTTTTGTTATTTTAATTTGGTGACAATAAATAATTTGAAACGAATGTCTAAAACCATGAAGTAACGATAGTGATTATATGCATTAAGATCAAACGATTTTATTATCAAATGACTCATACTTCTACAGATTTTGTTTATATATTAAAACCATATCAGAACAAAAAATGAAATCATTGATTCCAGACAAAATAGGCTTCAAGTTTTTTTTTGTTTATTTTATGATCTGGATTATATAATAAACTTGTGCTGTTTTTTTTCAAGAAATTGAGAAAAAGGGGAATGATTAAGGAGAATGATTGAGAACAGATAATAATTGTATACATAAAGACAATCCATAGAGTAGAAAATCAAAGCATGTTGTCAATACCATGAAATGGATGGAAACACCAGTAGAAGCCACAAGAGCATAGCATAGAGATTAGCATAGTGGACTTGAAGTATTTTATTTTTGCTGTTAAATCTATTGTAAAATAAGGAAAATGTGTATATCTATTTCAATCAAAATGAATAAACGGCACTTGTGGTGAATCTACGCACCTTTTTTTTTTTTTAAAAAAAAAAAAAAATAAGCATAAAGGGATATAACTAATTACGACTCTAATGACCAAACAGGAACTCTTATATATAAAGGAATGCATATATATATAAATTAACAATAGTAATACTTCTACTACTACTACTAATTATATAAAAAAGCTAATTAATAGTAAGACATATATAATAAATGGTCTTTTTCACTATCCCTAACGATAAATGACAACCTTTTTGTGTCTATTAATGCATTGATTTAAATAGAGAAAAGGAATCTCAATGAAAATGTATGAAAATTAACAGTCCCAGCATTTCATGTTTAATCAAAATTGCATGATTAAAGAAGGGTGTAAAATAGAAGGCAATGTCAAACTTACATAAAAGAAGACATGATAAAGATACGTTTTATTAAGAAGTAGAAGACATTACCAACGTATTATATACACAAAAAAGGGGTTCAATCGATTCATAGATCATTCACCACTGACTCAGTTTCATATAGTATCAATACAGTCAAAAAAACAAATACATTCATATTATAAATAAAGTGACAAGTAATGCATTCTAAAGTGCTAAAAAAGAACGCTTTATTATTGATAGAGTAAACAAGAGAAAAAAGACATGTTCATTCGAAGCTTATCTCTTCACAGAGAAAGGGTGACTGTCAAACTAACACCACTGCTATTATACTCAATTTGAAAATAACACTCTCATGCCTGTTTCTTTTCTTTTCTTTTTTCAAGAGTCAATACTATGATTTATGAAACTAAATTAGAGTTGTATATAACCCTTTAGAGACAATATCTATAATTATTAATAAAACATCATGGAAGAATCAAAGAAAACTCTTTTTTAAAATCTAACTGCAATACTTGAAAGAGAAATGGAAGCCTTTAACAAAAAAAAAAAAGAAAGTCAGTTTTTGAAATGAACAGATGAACAATACAAAAAGAAGTGAGTGGAGAGAATGGTACAAAAAAAAAGATTAATCATGTTTGAGATTGATCCTTTTGCATTTTTATTCATACAGAGCCTTTTTTAAATATAAGATAACTCGGAAAAATATTTATTCAAAAAAGAAAAAAAAATGAGCTCCCGGCGAGACTCGAACTCGCGACCTTACGATCTCTTAAATAAACCCCTAACTCTTTAAGTCCCGCATTGGACTATTATACTATGGGAGCTCTGTTTTACACCCCGGAAATTTTTTAATTTGGCGTGCTTTTTTCCCACCCAAATATGGTAATAAACAGTCACTAGTGGCAATGCAGGTTGCTGGGGCATAATAGAAAAAAGAAAAAAACTTTATAATACAAAATATACTAAACACTGTATATTTTTTCTCTGTCATCGAGTAAATTGGTATATAACTTTACATGGTCATAGAATATGGATTATGAAATTCTATATACTTGATCAATATACACATACAATGAAGCATTCTCTTTGTTTAATCATGACATGCCTTGAAGTGCTGATCAAAAATAGGGTTTAAATATTTAAAAAAAAAAAGAAAACAACTTTTATTACTTGCCTTGTCAACCAGTGAAGACCATATGTATGTATACCAGAAGGGAAATATATAAAAAACAAGTGAGTAACCCATTAAATAGATATAAATAAAAATACAAAAACTTACGGCATCGACAAGCCTATGGGAAGAGCCGGCAATAGGTGGGAGTAGCGAGTTATTTAACCATCTCAGAAGGTAAAATGGAAGCCAGGAGGAGAGCCTATAAGGAATCCAGCGAATGGTCTGAGATAGATAATTAGTATTTAAGTAAATAATGCTTTAGAATAGTGAACAGTCTTTATTTTACATGCAATATGAATAATTTTGATCCATTTAGATGCCTAAACATACGCCCTTGTGTTATTATTCATTGAATTGGATCATGAACTTATCCCTCTTTAGTCCTCTCACCTTAGTCTCCCTTTTTAGTCAATTTTTCTGTCATCAGTTTTTTCTCATTAATTTGAAAAAGTTTTCTCAATAATTTGAAGCTTTTTCTCGTTTTCTTGAAAAAGACAATATATAAATAGCGGGAATACGAAATTTATTATAGGATCATAAAGTCACTCCTGTTATTATGCAATGCATTATTCATTTTGTGATACTAAGAACAATGCTCTTATATCACTCAAAAATTCCAAAAAAGAGGAATGGAAGTGGCATTATAATCACCTACAAGACAGTCACTCGACACGTGATTAAAAATGACAAGAGAGGCAACATTGAAAAAAAAAAAAATTAGGATCTCTTGACAAAAAGAAATAGATTTGATCATGGGCGCAACAAACAAGGATACCAAAACAGCCGATGTCGGTGGTGTTGTAGATACAATCAATAAACGTGTTTCTGGTAAATAGTCCCAACAACAACAAAAAAAAACATGTAACAAAATATATAAATGTTCAAACATTTGAAACTGATCTTCTCCATGATCTAATAAAAAAAGGTAAAAACTGGAAAGTTCAAAAGACAGCCACAGGCAGAAACCAACAATCAAAGAAACTCCGTAAAACCTGGGAACAACGTACTACTGAGCGCAACAGGTTGAATGCTGCAAAGCAACTTGAAAAAAATTTAAAGGCTGAAAAGCAAGCCGAAAAAGATGTAAGACAATAAAGTATCAACCAAATGTCTGTTACTTATGGTTCTTTTTTTTTATAATAGAGAAAGCGTGAAATCACTCTGGAACGTAAAAAGATCAAGGAAGAGAAGGATAGAATGGAGGCTTTGGCTGCAAAGATGTCAGCTAAACGCTTGGAAAGAAGAAAGAGAAGAGAAGCAAGAAAGAAGGCTAAAGTATAAAGCATACATCAAACAACAATAGCTACAACAACACACGATTCGCATTATTATTTTTATTTAATTAGACAATTAAAAGTATACTGTTTTTTTAATATATTGAGAAAAAATTACAAATTAATGAGAAAAAGGGGAAATTATTTTGAGAAAAGTGAAGAGAATAATTGAGAAAAATAATAGTATTGAATACATTCAAACAGATAACACCATGGAAAGATTCAGACAATGGAAATGTTCGACCATGTATGAGTGATAGTAAGTCAATTCGTTCATAGGCCAATTTATGTGATGAATTTAGCAAAAAGAGAGAATTCCCGTGTTGAAGTTTGAAATGTATAAAAATAAAAATGAGTAGCCTATTGTATATACAACATGAAAGGATAAAACTTACGCCGTCGACGAGGCTATGGGAGAAGACAGCGACAACTGCCTAGGGACTTGAAGAAATATAGATCTGGGTCCTTGAAGACCAAGCAACAGTAGATCGTGATACACATATGTAACTAATAAAGCCTAAAGCATAATGACAATAAGTACAAGAAAATTAATTCGTCTAATCAAAAACTTACTAATAAATCACTACTGAAGTTTGTTTTTTATGTCTCCAGAGTCCACCTTCGCTATCTGACATTTGTATAGCTACAAGGAAATAAATTAAGTCAAAAGTTCGATATACTATAGAAATAACATACATACGAGGGCTCGTACATTTTAGTTAAAATTTTAAATAATAATAAAAAAAAGTCGTTTAAGGTCGACACAAAATTTTAAATAAAAAGTAGAAGCGTTAATGGTGAAAAAAACATGGAAAACCATCGGCTTTATATATGTTTTTTCTTGCATTTTTCTGTAAAAGTTGATTGTTTTAATAGAGTCTATTTTAGAAAAAAAAAAAAACCTGGAATAAACCTGGATCACCAGCCTAAAAAATGACCTGTTTAACACTATTAAAGCTTGCGATTTCAAGTTTATTCCAGTTTTTCTATTTCAAAGAGTAAACCCTCCTCAAAAATAGGTATAACATCAATTAGAAAATACTTGTCCATTATTTAATGGATATTCATTTTGCATCAGTATGCTTTTTCTTGTTTTTTTTTCTTGGAATAATCTTCTCGATTATTTTTATTCCTAATTAATCAATCCCAAATCAAGTTAATACTGGTCTTTTTCAGATAAAAGGACTTGAGGTTCGTTTCATTGATTCAAAAAGTGACAAAGTTAGATTCATCAGGGATTACTTTTTTTTTTAATAACAAACATCTTATGTAAGTTGGTATCGAGTGAAGTACTCTCTATTTACAAGTAATAACAAATACAGTTATCAGTCATCTTGTGTAATATCGGAAATCTACTCGATTTTTGGTTAAAAAACAAAAAAACAAAAAAAAAAGTCAGCGTACTTGTTTATTTCAACATCGTAAACACTCTTTTAATTATGGTGATGATGCTAAGATAAAAAAAAAAAAAAGAATTTTGGATTCAATAGGGGATTTTTCCATTTTATCTTTTGGTGTAAGTAAAATATGCAAGTAAATTTGGGCCCACGAACTAAAGGGAAGAACTGTTTATTATTTTCCCTCCAGAGATGACAAGTATTATACACTGAAATCTATGTTCTATTTTATATTCTAAAATAACCATCGCAATGTTATTTCCCACCCTAATTCCATATCTAGATAACTAAAATAATAATTAGAATATATTAAATAATGGTTATTGAATTCATCATATAAATAGTGGTACTATTAAATAGATTACTATAAATGCCCTTTGTGTCGATGAATAAAAGTGGCGCGATTGTTAATATATATGTAGCACGATCGTATCAAAGAGACTCTTTAGATACATAAATTAACTCGTCTTATGTACAAGAGTAAAACTAGAACCACCTTTTAAAAGATAGTCAAGTTACTTTATTCTTTTGCTTTTTTTTTTAGTGACAACATTTAAGAAGGGAAAAAAGTATATTTTCTCTCCCATTTCCAATTGCTTTTTATTATGTTTTTATTTGTTTAATTTATTATTTAATATACTATCCTGACTCTCTTTATAAAAACATAGCAACCCTATTTACATATATATAAAGAGAGAGAGAGAGCGCGCCTAATTCAGGTACCCATCATATAAGTGTTTAAAAATACATTTGCTTTTTGTCTTTAACCTTTTAGGTGTTCTATTTTATAAGAGAAACAAGTACATTTTATAATATGTGTTGGTGTGCATTTCTATGCACATATAATCAAGCCATCGTGTTTATTTCAGATATAATGTAGTCGAGTTTTTTTTTTTTTTTTTTTTTTTTATCCAAAAGTATTCTTCATAAAGTTGATGCACGACTTTTTTTCTCTTTTGTGAGTTAAATATTTATGCAAAATCTCTATAGATGAATGCGATATTTTGATAATATAACGGTAAAAGAGGTCCTTGAGCAAGTTTTATTTTCCAAATCATTTACTCTCTTTTTCCTTCTTTTTTTTATAACCATTATTATTATTATTTGTTGTTGTTTCGCTGTCCGAATATGTGATTTTCTTTGTCGATTGGAATTTATACTAATAAACAATATATTATTACAAAGAAAAAAAAAGTACATTAAAATATTAGAAAAAAACCAAGTACTTACGTCTATGTGTATGTAGACAACACTGGCAAAGTTTATCTTTTTATATACTCTTAGTGCTATGCATAACAACGAATTGATTTCTAATTGATATACTCTCTATCGTCTTACACATTGCAATGTAATCGATGATATTTAGTTATAGAAATCGACCTTCTTAACTTTAAAGTCAAGTTGGAATTCGCTCTATGTCACAGATATTGCTACATATTCGGTATTACTTTTATAATTAGTAGTGTAATTGAAAAACACTCTTCAAAAGTATGGATAAAAAAAAGTAATGATGGTATGAGGCTTAGTAGTACATTTTATCATCTCCAGAATACAAAAACAAATCATAAAAATACAAGGAGGAATTCACCACTTTACAGATCAAACACAAATACCATTACTTGATTTGCAGTAACAACTTGATTTACTTGAAAATAAAAATAAAACAATAAAATAATAAAACACGAAAAAACACCCACAAAAGTCCATTGATGTTAGAATATTGAAATGTGAATAGCAAGTTATAATAACAAGTGTGTGTGTGTGTGTGTGTGTGTGTGTGTGTGTGTTTTATGCAGGAGACCTGCAACGTTTAAAATGTTTGTTGTTGTCACTTGGTTTTAAAAACGATTCATTGTAGCTCGCGTCATTCCCTTTTTGTTTCTTTTTTTTTTTTTTTTTACAAGCATTTCTTCTTTTTTCCTCTTTCTTTCGTTCTCTCTCTCTCTCTTACTTTTTCTACTTTTTTTTTTTTATTATTTATTTATTATTATTTGATTTATACTCTTTCTAAAACCAAATCGCATTTGAAACCCCCTTCCTTTTTTTTCCTAAAGAGAAAAAAAAACACCCCTAAATCAAACAAACCATAAACACCCCACACTCTCCTTCTTACTTTCCTTTTTCACTTATTGTTTGACATGATTGAAGATAATATCAACAATAATAATAATAACAACTATTTATTACAAAATACAGAATATATTAATAGTATTATTCTTACAGAGTTTAATATGAAGGCAACTCAACAGTCTCAAATGTATCAGGGTAGACTATTACTAACGTTATTATTGTAAATTTTGTTTTGTCATTAACCATTTATGTTTTTTTTAAAAAAAAAATAAATAAATAAATAAAATCAGATAATAATAGCAACAGCATGAATGATAGCACCAATTTAGGACTTGGCTGTATACCTTCTACTGCCGTTGTTTTACCTCAATCACCAGAGATATTCCAGACTGAGGATAATGTACAGTCGAATGCGAACGCTAGTATGAGTAGCAACAGTAGCAATGCAGATATCTCATGCTGTACATCCCCATGCGCTTCCACTATGGCAGCAGTATCAGGGGCAAGTATAGCAGCAGCGGCCGCAGTAGCGGCCGCTTCAACGAGTCAGCAACAACAGGCATTCCCAACTCCATCTCCATCACCTTGCCAGTACGCGTCTGAATCTATGCTACCAACGCATCATATCACCAGCAACAGTAGCAGCAATTTCTATCCCGAATTTCTTCAGTATTCCAAAGAGGCTTATGAACATCAATCCAATGGTCATATATATAACAATAAAAAGAAGAAGCAGCAGCAGCGAACACACACTACTGATTCAATGATCTCACAGACCAAGGATGAACATGGCAAAGTATCGAGTTCAGAAATCCGAAGACAGATTCATATCCAATCTGAGCAAAAACGAAGGGCACAGATCAAGGATGGTTTCGAGGATTTAAGAAACGAATTACCAAGTTGCTTGAATAAAAAAATGAGTAAAGTTGCTTTACTTCATAGAAGTAAGTTGATTACCATACCTTTTTATATATAATACTAACAAAACTCTTTAAATGAATATACAGCTGTTCAGCATATTCAACACTTGAAAAGTAGCCACATGACGATATTAGCTGAACTTGAAAGATTAATGACTGAAAATGAACAGTTACGAAAGTAAGTTTATATATATATAAAAAAAAAAAACCTTAATGGAATGAATACCTTTTTATTTACCTCAAGTCTAGATTCCAAGAAAGCGTACTACAGAAACAAACATTGGAAATGTATCAAGTGAACTCTCTATGATTATTCCGCTCTTTTATATAATTTATGTAATCACACACTTTTTTTATTAAGCAGTCTTTTTTTTTTTTTTTTTATACTTATTCTTTTCTTTTGTATATGCAAATTATGTACGTGTTTTCTCTCTTTATATAAAATAAATCTTCATTGAATACATAAAAACGGGTTTATTTTATTTTTTATACAAACAATTCTTCTTTCTTTTTTTATTATTTTTTATATGTATATGTATATTATATTTAATGAGAACCATCATATATTCCACCCAAGACATCTGTTTGTGCCAGTGCTAATAACATGGGGTCATCAAAATATTTGTTTATACTGACATCTTCAGAAAGACCCTAAAGAAAGCAAAAATAAATAAATAAATAAAATAAACTCAAAGATGAAACATATTCTCTATACCTTTCTTCTTCTTGTTTTCACCATAAAGTCTCTTGCCAAGTGGTTAGCAGAACTTGCCTCCAAAGGACGAAGTACAATATTTGTGTCAAGTGGATCACCAGGCACGATTTGCCAATGATCAAATATTTGTTGACAAAAGGCTTGTCCTTCTGTATGTGTTCTAAGATCAGTTTCGAAACCACATGAATCAATCACAGGAATATAGGCCTTGACAGTGTAAAGAGGCGATCCGGGTTTGGGGACGTCTTGAGTAACATGACCTCTATTATGATAATAGTTGTGAGTGGAGGGGGATTATTTTATAATAAAAAAAAAACAGCTTTGTAGTACCTTCGTCGCTGCAGTACTGCATATACTGCAGATACACAATCTGCGGGTGCTTGGATTTCAACATAGTATACAGGTTCCATTAAACGAGGAGTGGCCTTTTTATATAAAAAGGAGAGGGAGGTTATGAAAAAGATCATTTTTTGAACTATAAACACTTACGGTTAAAAAGGATGAATAGCAGACACGACGTGCGGTAGGGATGATTTGTCCACCACCTCTATAAATGGGTTCATTGGCCAAAACAGCATCTAAAATCTTAAATTTGACATTGCGAATAGCTAAAATAATAATCGTTAATATCATTTTTTTTTTTTAAAAAAAAAAAAGAAGCTATAAACTTACGTTCATCACAAAGAGGACCCTCTCTGGTACCCCATTGGAAACCTTGTCTAATGGAATCTTTAACAGAAAATAACAACTTTTTATCAACCTCTGAAGGCAAAGTGTCGTCCATTAGAATATTGGGACTCATATCATCAGGACCAAAGGCCCATACGGATCTTGATGCAAGTACATCCCAGCCATGCTTTTGCTCCAAATGCTTTCCTAGTTTGCTAGCGGGCCAACGGATACTGATGTCTCCATTTTCTATTTCTGACCCAAGACCCTTTTCAAGAGGTTCTGCAATAAAGGTCAACTTGTTCCTATTAAAATAAATAAAAAGGTGAATACACACAAGTTGACTCCTTTGATACAAGATATATTGTTTTCTTATTACTTTTTGTTTGGTGTTTCAGCAAAACATTTCAAAGCAGATGTCTCTACAACAGTTTCACAGAATCGAACAACAGGGTCGGATACCTTGAGCTCAATCTCTGCATACATGCGACGAAGATCATGCAAAACGCAATCCAAATACAGTTCACCTGTGCCCAATACAATGTGCTCACCTGACTCCTCTACCTTGGTCGTGACAATAGGATAGCTCTTATTGATCTTGCGAAGACCGTCCAACATTTTGGGTAATTCAGAGGGATTGACGGGCTCAATGGCGACCTTGAGTGTGGCTGCGGTGGGGAAACGCAATGGTTTGAAGATGTAGGCATCTTCTTTGCTTTTTTGATCGACAATGGTTGCTGTTTTCATAATGGAATTATCGACACCGCCCAAGAGGACCCAACCACCTGCAGGCACTCCCTCTACTTCTACACGATATCTATTCTCCATTTTATTAAATATCTTTCTGTAGAGAATGATATATATATATATATACTACCTTGATTCAAAGATCCACGCGTGCAATACCTTTTGCATGGTCATATCCTCCTCATCATCAATCGAATAGCCCTCACCCAACACTCTTACAATCTGATTGACCTTAACACTACCACTATACACCCTACCAAATGCCTGAAACTCGGTACTCTCCTCATTATTGAACAATTTGGTGACCTGAATCACCAGGGGACCATCTGCATCACATCGACGCATGGACTGGGCAGTCAAGGTATCAATGGGACCGGTGTAATAACGCTCGACCTTTTCGGCGGCATTCTCCACAGGTGAGGGTACATGTGTCGCAATCATGTCGACAAAGGCATTGGACAGTCCAAAGAACTGGGCAAGGACCATACGCAATAAGGGTTTGACATTTAATCCGTAATCCTTGTTTTTCAAATAGATGCCCAATGTACGAAGGGTCTCCCGCAATGCCTTGGTATCCTCACCAATAACCTGGGCATAGAGTTTGTAAAGGGGTTCCAAGATGAAGTGAACAAAGGTACGTTTCAGACCGCCCTCGGATTTACGATGGAATGTACCACGGGAGGGGTCGAAAAAGACGTCACCCCAGAGACGTTTGGCGAATTGATCTTTATCAAAATCTTCCTCTATATAAAAAGATTTATAAATGACACTATTATTAAATCAAGAATAATAATAAAAAAATTACCATATGAATCAGCATAGAGTTTTGCAAATGATTTCAAGGAAAACACCCAACCGGTTTGACTAGAGGCAAAACAGACATTACCCAATTCAGGAGAAAGACGAATATCTTCACCTCCAGGTACCGAACTAAACCAAAACAAAAAAAAAAAAAAAAATGTTAAAAAAAAAAAAAAAAAAAAGAGTGGAGAGGATATATTACCGGATGATGGAATTCACTTCTTCAATGGTATGACGCAACTTGAAATAAGCATCAGCAGGAGGAATTTTCAATTCTAGCATTAAACGATCCACCTTGTTGACCACCAATGTCATTGCCAAACCCTCGCGTACACAGTGTTTAATGACCTGCTCAGTATTCACCATGACACCTTCTACCACATCAACAACAATCACTACACCATCTGCCAAGCGAGTGGCAGCAACCACTTCATCAATAAAGTTGGTATGACCTATTATTATATAAAGTAGAAATAGAAATGAATATAATATGAATAATATGAAGAGTCATGGTTATCTTACCCGGAGTATCCAGCATATTCAGTAAATAAGACTTTTCTTTAATGTCCTGCATCACAAGTGTCACTGGCATACTCTTAATAGAAAGACCACGTTCTCTCTCCAAAATATGTGTGTCTGTGTATCGTTCAGGTTGATCGACATTGATGGGAATGTCGTGTGTTTCTGAAATAAGCATATCCACAAACGATGTCTTGCCGTGATGAAGATGACCCACAATGGCAATGTTACGGATAAGGTCTGGTGTATTCATCATATCCACCATAAATCTTTTTTTTTTTATATTTATAAAAAGGGGAGGGATTAGGTTGTTATTTTTTTTAAAAAAAAAAACGAGAGGGAAGGACTTACTCTTTACTATAATAAGTTTGAGGTAAATCAGTTTCGGTGACATTGAACTTTCTCACTTTAATAGGTGCAATGATGGGTTCCGACAATGGCTGTGTATCTTCTTCCTGTACCATTGTCTCGACATCTTGTCCATATACTTCTTCAGCAGAGGGGTAATATTTTTTATCTTCGTGTAAAACTATTTGATTGGCAGGAATGTCTTTTTTTTTTTTTTTTTTTGGCAACAAAATGGAATTAGTTTTTTTTTAAAAATATATATATATATTTCTTTTTCTAAATTTACCATCAACTTGCATGAGAGCATCCTCTTCTACTTCCTCCTCTTCCTCCTCTTCTTCTTCGTAGTGTGGCTCCTCGTCCTCCTCCTCTTCAAGCTCTAAGTCATCATCCTCATCCTCAAGATCAGGTCCAAGGTAATTACCAAACTCGTCATAAAGTGAATCATCCATTGTTGTCAATTTTTTATATTATGTATGAATGTATTTTGTGTGGAAATGTCAAGATCGCGCGCGCGTCTTTTTTTTTGTCGTGATCTAGTTAAACCAAAAAAAAAAATAAAAAAACCACACAACCTGTCTTTGTCAATATTTTTTTTTTTTCAATACATTCATTTTTTTTATATATAGCACACGTCATTGTGACAGCGTTTCGAGTTTCCTATTTAAGTAGGTTAGGTATAGTCAATTTGAGATGGATCAAAAGCTTGTATTAAAAAGAATATTGTATTTGTATATAAAGAGCGAGTGTTGTATTTTATAATGACTTGGATTTAATTCTATATCATCTTCTTATGACATTTTAAATACCAAGTATGCATTCAAACCGTAAAGAGTGTAGGTTCAAGATAGTCTATCTTAGGCTTAGAAAAGGGGACAATGCTTCATCTATTTTGGAAGGTACACTATGGCATGGAAGGATATACAAAAGTTGATTTTCGATGTGTTTAGATGAATGCGAGATGCTAGAAAAATAAATAATGTAAACAACTTGTTAAATTACATGTGTGATATTAGCGACATATATCACTGATGTTCTTCATCGTGATTAGCCAACTATCAGCAATATTAAAATAGGATGGATTATAGCAACCCATTTTTTTTTGTAGTTAAAATGTCATAAAACCTATATTTATAGTTTGACGTTAAGCTACCGGAAGTAATGGTAAACCGAATAACCATCGTTTTTTTTTTTTTTTTTTTTCGAATCAAAACCACCCATTTTATTTTATATATAACTTTAAGTATTTGTTTAGAACACCATTCAGGGTGATTCAAAAGCGTATTTGTGAGAAACAAAGATGTTTTTTTTTTTATTATTAAAATGAAGTATATATGAATCCAATTTCCTCGAATGTATCGTTCAGTATACTCATTTTAATCTTCTTTTCTTTCTCAAGTTTTCTACTTCATTTTTTTTTTTTTAGATTGGTGGCTCAGGTTTTCTCTTCTTCTCCATTACTTCCTTATACTTTTTTGTTGAGCATTTCTCATAGTAGCACATCACTATACAGCAAGGGAGTATTAGATTTTGACACACTTCCGAGTAGTCGGTCCGGAAAGTGCATTCGTTTCACGTTAGATAACAGGTAGATCAAAATGGTTCTCTCATGTTATTAGAAACATTTTGGTTGTCTCCAAATTTTCACTTGTGGCTTGGTGCAATGAAAGGGAAAACAAACAAACAAAAAAAAACCAATGGAATAAAAGAGCGGATTGCCCAACACAAATGGAGATGAACTATATGCATAGTCTTATTTAATGCAATGGAAATGATCGACATAAAACACATCCCCCCCCCGAAAAAACAAAACAAAATAAAAAGTGCTACACAAAACTATGCAACACATTGATATCAAACCTTTTGTATCTAAAAAGACTTTAATTTGGCGATCTAAATATGTGAATCATTTGCTAAAATGCTCAAACCAGTTACATCGCCTGTTGGCAGGTATATTTTCTTTTATGCTCATTTCAGAAAGTCAATGCAGCCAATACATAAACAGGGCTCAGCAATTGAGCATGTATATATCGAAGGTTCGATGCAAAAAATAAAAAAAAAATAAAAAAAAAGGAACTCGGGTGTACTTTTTTTATTTGAAGAAGAAAAAATCTGTTTAATTAAGAAGTTGAAAGTGTCACATGTGCCATTTGAAACTATGTAAAGTTTTTTTCTTCTCTTTTCCTTTTCTATACACTATGGATGCTTTTTTTTTTTTTTTAAAAAAAAAAAAGAATTCATTTAAACAAGTGCCGGTGAATGCTCTTTCTTTATCTATACATCCGTAAAAAAAAAAAACATATAAACGAACTAGTTATTTTTTTTTTTTGTATAATGAACATAAAACTAAAGTAGAGAGGTACAAGGTGATTAGGAAGCACATTTCATTGTGTTACTCTTACTTCTATTCAAACAAGGGAATACCGAGTGTATAACACGATATCGCCGATTTAATAAGCCTCCACCAAACCATACCCGTGATTTTTGTTTCAAAAGAGAGGCATCGATCACTTTTATGTTGTACCTTAAAAAAATGTGGAACATAAAATGGGTGATAACCATGCGTTTTTTGTATCATATATATATAAATGTTTATTTATTTTTATTTATTTACGTTTAAAAAAGTTTAAAAATCCAAGTGATGAAGAATTTGAATGCAAATAATGATGGTTATGTTGTTTTCTAAAGGAATTCATGAATGATTTTTTTAAAGAACGGAATTTAGGTTCAATAGTACGGAATGAGGATGCTTGACTGGTTGTAGCACATAATGATTCAATCAAAATCGGTGGTGGTGTGACGGCACCATCGTGTTGATCAATGTCGGATTCGTCACTGGTTGACTTTCTGTTGTCTACAAGTAAATCGGGGACGGATTCATCATCATCATCATCATCATGACTTTTTGTATATTTTTGCTGTTGTTCTTGGCTAATCACATACAGTGCATCCGAAAGTGTGTTGTGTGATAGATAATAACTGGGTGCACTTTCATGTCCGAGACAGACTGTATTGTAAAAGTCATGGATGCTCCAATCGGTGCCTTCTGGTACTTTGGATGTTGGACTTGCAGATAGTTTAGACTCTTCACTATCGGCTGGAAAGTAAATTACAGATTCAGAAGAAAACATAAAATGTGTGTATTAAATATATATATATAGAAAGCAGAAAAAAAACAAAAAACAAAAACGAAAAAACGTGAAGAAAAAGAGAGAGAAAGAAAGAGAGAGATGGAAAAAAGATTACCTATATCTTTTTTAAACAATTAGTTCGTACTGTCTGTTTTTTTTTTATTTTATTCTTACATATCCTTTTTATATTGTAAGCCCTTTTCTGTATGAATTTTTTGGTATAAAAAACTCTAAATGTAGTCATTTTATAAACTCAGAAACAGAGCAATATCCTCGTGTGGTTCACATGAATTGACTGTTTTTTATATGGTTTAATAGTAATAGAAAATAGTTGATAACATCATTCATTTATTTTAATACAATATATCACTCTCGTAATAATCATGTTTATATATCATCTTCAGCATGTTGTCATAATAAATATATAATAAATTACATCTTCCAAGTACAAAGTGATACGGTGTAATGGCAATTTAATAAACTTTAGACAGTTTTTGCTTCAATAAAATCTTACACCCTGCGAATATACTATCATTACGAAAGTTTGATAATCTGACTAAAATGCACATATTTTTGTTTTTATTTTGTATTAAGCAAGTAGAGTAGCATGGAGTATGTTTTATTATGACATATTTTTCTTATATATATCCTTTACATGTGGAGTAGTTTGATTTCTCGGTTTACTATTCTGCTTACTATTTATTTTCTTCTTTATTTTAGGTTTCCGAGCCGAGGAAATCCGACTCCGTCAAACATATGAGAGAGATCATTATTATTCTTTAAAATAGTTTTAGTACGTGAGTGTACAAATATATATTACTATTATGTACGTGTATGTATAATCATATGTATAATTATGCTTTTGTGTCGACTCCGTTCAAAAAAAAAAAGTTCCCTGACAAAGTGTAACACTAAACAGTACAACGTGGTTTTATAAATATAATGACTATATAGTATTTATCATGGTATTAGATACGCAAAAAAGAAAAAAGAGTCTGTGCTTTTGATGATGATGATGGTGATGATGATGGTGATGATGAATTTATAGAAGAATAGACGCATGAATCATTTTACCAATCATGTAAATAAACAGGTAAAATTAACCAATGATGCTTGTTTGCATTTTTATTATCACGACGAAAAATACATGTTGTGCAAGCGCTTTTAATGCTTTTTTTTTTTTTTTTTGTTAAGAAGGAAATACGGTTAAACGGCGGGAATAGAAAAGAGAGAATGAATATACTAAATGTTGGTAAAAAAAGAAAAGTAGAAAACGCAAATGTTGAATATTTTTAAAGTTTCATAAGGGACCCTTTTTGTCTGATCGATCAAAGTGACATTATTAGAAATATTTATATAGCATTTTGTTCCGAAAAATAGTAATAAAAAAAAAATTTAAAAATAAATGACTGTACATTTTAAAAAAAGAAAAAAAAAAAAAGAAAATATCGCTCTATCATTTCTTTTCGAGATTCAATGACGATCTTTTTTTTTATTAGCGAGAGTCAAAATAGTTTGCTTTTGACATTGAATATACCCATCCTGAGCAAAAGGATGATACAATAATAGAAATTCCGAATATTTTTATAATTGCGTGTTGTTCCTTTTTTATTCATTTCGTTTTTAGGAAAGGTAATAAGAAACATTGTTTTGGCTTAGCAGAAGGTGACATGCGATTATGATACATACTTTATACTTTCAATATACATTAATCCGTTTTAAATCAATATCCCGCCTTCCTTATTTTTTTTTTCATCTTGATATCGATTGAATTTGTATACATATTTACATTGAATGTTACCATAAAAGGTAAATGGCTTTCTTCTTCTTCGCCTTCCATGTTGTCTATACCTTGAGAACGATAATGGAATGTAAAAAAAAATCTTTTAAAAGCAATCAAGTAAATAAAAATAATGCCAATAATAAATAAAGATAACGGATTCATTCCATGACATGAATAACATGTGGTCTCAACAACATTTAAGAATGACGTAAAAATATAATATTAAAATTTGAGAATACCAAATAGAAACTTCAAGATGTTAAAGATATGAAATATACATAAGAGCAGTGCCTGTGAAACCCCAATTAAAATTGATTTTTCGGAAGGAATTTGAAAAAAAAAAAAAAAAAAAGAAAACGAAAAAGAGCTCAAATATTCGGTTATCAAATCTGCTATTCAAATCAAGGCTTTTTTTTCGGCCTTTTTTCCTTTTAAAAAGAAAAAAGAAAAGAGAAACATAATTTACATAATCAATTATCAGGGCGTAAAACCATAATTTATTTTTATATAATAAAAAAATTCTCCATTTGTTATATAAAGGGGTTAAGAAATCTAACAATTTACATTCTCTCTGTTAACTTTTTTTTTTAAAACTTTTGTTGTCATAGTTACCATTGTTATTACCATTGTTATTATTTATTGAAGATATATAAATAATGTGCAACTTCTTCTTTAATACACTCTTCTCCATTCACTACAATCGATGCACAAACAATGAAAGAAAGAAACGCGATCTTTTGCTTCGTAGAAGAAGTTTACCAGCCTTACCCAGGAGAAACAGACAACCACTCGAAAAGAGAAGTTCATCAGCAACGTCACCAGCACAAATTGCTCATTCTACAACAGATGATATCATATTAGCAGTCAAAGATGATGATGATTCATATATCATCAGCAGCAGCCATAACGAGCAAGTGAATGATTCAAAACATTTTAGCCAAGACAGTAATAATGAAACGGATGGAACCGATGCATCTGACGATTATGACCAATTTGATACAACGGATACTGTTTGCGGATGCGGCAAAATCTTGGCAAGAGGATGGGTATGCAACGATTGCCGTATTCAATGCCCCGAATGCAATAGATCCCTGTCAACAGATCCGGATGATTTCTGCAGTCGATGCTACATTAAATGCCAAGAGCACGGTCTTGTTATCAAAAAGAAAGACAGGGTGCTGGTTTCGTTCGATGATACCTGTCACTTATGTAATGGTGATGCATCATCATTAGTACCGGATAATACAAATAATGACAGCCCAGCATGACCAACATTGGTTTAACATATATTATTTGTTTCTTATATATATTGCATTGTCTCTGTTTTACAATCTTTTATTCCTCCTCCTCAACCACATTCATTATTACTTGTTATTATTGTTGTTTATATATACCATTGTGTACATAAATAGACCCTTTCTTTAGTATATATACATATACATATATAAAAGTTCACACTATATCACCCTACATCATCAACTTTCATTATAATAGTTGTAATTATATAATTAATATTATTTTTCTGTAAATTGTTTCTTTGGTGTGGGATGATCTGATTTGAATGATTGATTATGCAGTGGTTTACCTTAAATAGTAATTCTTCGGTTGTTTTACAAGCAAACACGCACATAAAATGTTCCGGCCGGGCATAATAAAAATCGCCCAGATTCGAGGTCAGTCCGGATAGGACCCACTTTTGTGCTTTTTTTTTTTTTTGTTTCTTAAACCCGGCCATTTTTTTTGTTCTTTCCTCTCCCCCCACACGCAAATTCATTATGCTAAAAGTGGGCTACCTAACACCTTTTAGAATTCTACTTTTACTATTGATCAGAAAGTTCTGTACTTATGACTGTCCAACTGACCTTATTTCACAACTTGTTGTTTTTATTATAAAGAACATTTTGGTAAAAAAAAAAAAAATAGATGAAATTTGTTTTTTTTTTTTGCAAAAACACAAAAAGTGTTTCTTTTTTTTAAAAAAAAAAAAAAAAAAAAAAGAATGGAGAGAAAATCAAGTCGACGTGTTCAGAACTTTCATTTCAAGATTTTTTGCATTCTATTCAAAACTTTAACTCTGACAAAAGTTTAATTCAATCATTTCAAAATGTTGTACTTGATGATGTAAGAAAAAAAAAAGGGGTTTTTTTAAAGAAAAGAAAAAAGTCGAATTCTAAAGAAACTATTATTTTCATAAGATCAAAGGAATCAATACTCCTCATCACTTGGTTGAATTTATGACTTGTAAAACCAATAATAAAAAATAAAATAAAAGAGGACATACTTATTCACATTGATCACCTCTTCCTTTAGCACTTCCAGAATTGATGCAAGAACCTGAATTGAATGGAGGAGATCGAGTTGTTTTGGTAAAGATATATCAACATTGAATTGCTTTTTTACTTTGAGCTAAAACCCTATTTAATTTTAGGATAAAGCAAGTGTATTTGGGATGTTTGTACGAGCTTGCATAGTTGAATACGACGTATTGGCGAGTGATTATTTATCCGATATTTATCATGCTTATCAAGCTTACATAAGCCGTCCTGAGGATGATATTGAACAGGATGGTGCTGGTGATAAGATTATTTGGATGTCGGATTATAATATCAATGCCTTCTTGAGAGAACAATCAGAAAATTTGGAAAGTAAGCTTAATATATATATATAAAGAATGAAAATACTGAATAACAAGCAACACAATATAGGAGCAGGATCATGTAAAATCACCCCAAGTCAGCTACATGGCTTTTTAACTAGAATTGAACGATATGCTCATGCTGATAGCAGCAGTATTAGCCAATTAAGGCAGGTTGTTGTTTTGTTGACTATTCAATAATGCATAACAAATCAAATTGCAATAGATATTTGAACTACATGCGCACCAATGAATATCTACAATCCGCTTTAGATTTGCACCTGTTTTCTGACTCTTCATTAAATAATAACACGTAAGTTTTTTGAGGTGTATTTTATATTATCTTAACCAATTTAAATAGTGAGATCCATCATACTTTATTGAATCTTGCTATTATGGAATACAAGTTTGGTCATTATTATAAAGCATTATCGGTAATAAGAAGAAAGAAAGGGATAGATTGATCAAATCTAACACTTTTATTGTATTCTTAAAATGAATAGATGTTGAAGGATGCATTGACTTCTGCTAGAGAGAACAAAGATGAACGTTGTCTTCAAGAAATACAATTGTAAGTCGTCTTTCCCTACAGTGGAGCATGTTACTAATACATGTATATAAATACAAAAAAAGCTGGACAGAGAAGTGTGGAAAAAAGCAATCGTCTGATGAAAAAGATTCATATGTTGATGATTATCTAAATAACATGAAACTACTTACACATACTTGTGATCTGATCCATGAAGTAATATATATATATAAAAAAAGAATGACTTATATATACAACAATATAAATATACTTAACATCTTGATCTTTATTATAGGGTGGGTCTAGTAATGAAGTATTTGAATCCCTATACAGAAGTCTTGCCAATATCAATATTAAAAGAATTGAAAATATGACACATGTTCATTACTTGATACATTCATTAGCATGGCGTAGATACGGTAAGTAAAATGCATCTAGTTATCATCTATTTATCTAAAATCTGTATGTAGGTAATAACATCATGGCCAAACATTACTTGGAACTTGCTACATCATGCTGCAATGGCAATGTCAGTGATATTGAAAAGATGATTGTTTTAGCATCAGATCTAGTAAGTTAAACAACGGGGGATGTGCTATGTTTATACATGTATATAAAGCTAAATTCAAACATCTAAAAAAAAAAAAGTATTTTACTGAAGGAGATTCAAAAAGAGCTCTTGAGATACTTGATACATTTTCCAAGAATTATCCAGACGAGAGTGAGACACTGTTAGGCTGGAGACAAGCAAAGACCAATATATTGGGACAGATAGAGAACCGCAAATGGTTAAGTGAATCCTCTGAAATCATGCTAACGAGTACAGACACAAAGGATTATATTGATACAATGCATGAGATTGCAGTGCCAAGATTGATAGAAAATTTGGACTTTAAGACGGCTTTGGTGTTATTGGAGGAGATCCATGGATTTGCTATTAAATCCAATCAGAATTCAAAATTGGGGTGTAATTTAATGCTTCAGGGTGAAGCGCACTTGGTAAGTGGGATATATTCGAACATAGCAAAACAGTATGTGTTTATCTTGTTATAAACAAGTAGAGAATGAACTATTTACAAAGTGCCAAAGAGATCTTGACTGAAGCAATGAAAACAAGCCGAGCAGCATCAGATGCAAAGGTCTATTATGGAGCCTGCATTTTATTATCAGAAGCATTTATCCGATCAGAGGATTCCGAGTTACTTAAAAAAGCAATCTTTATTCTAGAGCAAATATTCCCAAAAGTAAGATATGATGATGCTGATTTTTGTCAGTTAATAGTAAATGGGGTTTCCCTTTGTTTCTTTTTGTAGGTGTTGGTATTGAAATCAAAACAAATACAATCGGATTTGTATTTTACATATGCTGAGGCTCTAAGGATGAAGATGACAAGTACTTCAGGTATGATAGCGTTTCATTTTTTATATACGTCATTCACTAAGGGTGTAAATAGTAGATGAATTGGAGGAGGTACTCAGTTATATTACAGATGCAGAAGAAGGCTATAAAGAATTGTGTTATGAAATGAAGTTGGTTAGAGTGCTTCATTCAAAGGCAATTGTATTGAGTCAATTAGATAGAATGGAAGAATGCGAGGCAACAGTTGGGTATATCAAGGGGATACTTTATAGACAGTGATTGTTTTATTTTTTTTTATTTCTTAACGAATACCAAAATACCTCTCAATCATAGACTCCAAAGGAAATGACTTTTGTTGATTTATTGGCAATTCTTATTTCAATAGTATCAAATATATATAAATCACAAATCAATAAAAAGAAACTGCTATTTTAAATAACGTACATTAGATCCATCACTCTTAAGAGCTTCCAATTTAATATCCATTTTATGATAATAGCCTCTCTATTGGATTTTATAAAAATAACATAAAAGCTGATATTGAGTGTAGATTGAATGATTACTGAAATAGAAGAAGACATTTATTTACTATTGATAACGACTTAAAATCATTGCTCTCTCAAAGTATATATTATTATTCGCTCAGGTTAAAAAAAGAAACGAAAACATATTTCCATTTTGATGTTGATTGAAAAGACTTATTCTAGATTATTTAGATATACTTTATCACCAAATAAAGGCCTTATAACTCATTCAACACGTGTTATTACCTTAAAACAACTATATCTCTTTTATGAAGTACAATCAAATGAGAGATTAAGGTATTTAATCAGAATAAAACTTAGGATGGCTTTTTATTCAGATTCATTTTTTTTCACTTGAGTGATAATGTAGCATTTCCAGAATGAAAATATTGATTTATCTGAAATGAAAGATCTTCTATGGTACGTTCTAAATCAACATGTACAGCATATCATCACAGTTGTTTGAAAAGCAAATTATATATATACCGAAATCATTATCAAATAAAAGCATAAGATCCATTTTCTTTTCTGTAAATCTCCCCTATTTTTTTTTTTTTTTATTTTAGCTCCTTTGTTTCTTTCATTTCTTTAAAAACACTTGTCAAGGAGAAAGGAGCAAAATTGGTTTTATAAACGCTTTTCATTACTCTCTAGTTTACTGTTTTTTTCAAGAAGTTCAGAAAAAATTACAAATTAAGGAGAAACAATAGAATAATAATGGAGAAAAGTGGATGAAGTTTTAAGATTTAATATGATTTTGTTTTAAGAAAGTTGTTGAAAAAAGTTTAATAAATCTATTTTTTTCTTGAATACAAGGATATACATATTTGCATTTTGGCATTAAGCAAAACGATCCCATGATAATGTAGGATTTATGATTGGCAGTTTGGAACAGAAGAGCACGTAATTGTAGTGTCCAGCTTTGGCAGAGACACATATCCTGTCCTAAATATTTGTAGGCGGACATTCTGCAGCTTCGAAAATCATCAATTTGGAGACTCTATTTAATATACTCTATAGTGTACAAATGAAATAATGTTGTTTGATGATGACATAAAGCTGGGTCAAAGTCATTTTTCTGTTACTCAATTTCAAAATAAAACCTACAGGCTCATACGATAACTTGTCGCTTTAATAAAACATATTGGATTTAAGCATACTCGATTAGCTCCCTAAATTATTTAAGCCTTTCTCATTAATTTGTAATGTTTTCTCATTAATTTGAAAAGTTTTCTCAATTTCTTGAAAAAGCAGTAATTTTTTTTATTTTTTTATGTGTAATCCATATGCATGTTTGAACTTGAAAATCGTTTTTTTGGAGACCGATGTTGTTTATAACTGCTTGCATGTGTTGTGAAAAAAACGAAAAAAAAATACCTCGCTACTAGAATGAAAGAAGAGAGTAATGTCCTTCACTTATAACATAAGAGTGACTATTATTTATTATGTTTTTCATATTAAAAAAAGATATATAAATAGTAAAAAAAAACCCAAAAAAACAAGACAACGCAAAGTCTCATTTGTAATAAAGTCACTTTGTTTCGGACATTGGCACAACTCCCCTGAAGCCTTTCTTCTTTTATCCAATGAGGAAAAAATATCATGCATAAAATGATAGTTGTTTAAAATTCTACCAATCATCTTTTCCATGTAAATATATATACCGTGTTATTTTTTTTTCTTCTCTTTTCTCTTTTTCCCTTTTTCTTTTCTTTGCAGCTTTTCTTTTTATTTTAAACAAACAAACAAACAAACAAATGACGGGCTGCTATCCACTTTTTTGCATAGGAAACATTAAACATGCCACCCTTGTTAATAACTGTTATCCTCTTAAACAAAGCAGTAACTTACCTAAGTCTTCTGATCTCAGTTATCTCACTTTCTATGCCAGTTCGAAACCTGCAAAGTTAACAAAAGTGGGGTCTTACCTAGAGAAAACAGTATTAAGAGATATAAGAAAGGGTAGAAAAGCGTAAGTTACATCTTTATGTTAAAATATGTGTCTTTTATTTATATACTTTAAAAATATGATTAGAAATAATCAGGTGTCTTTACATATATTAAAAGCCTTAATACAAGCCTGTCATCGAGATTTAAATATCTTTTCTAAATACGTTGTTCGCATTCTATCTGAAATGTTGGATACAAAGGATATCGAATTAATTGACCTTAGCTGCGAAACTGTAAAAAATAATAATAAAAAAGTCCAACACAAAAAAGAAAGCATTTTTTTAAAACTTAATTATAATAGTTTATTACATTTTGTAGTTATCATGAAGGTTCAACATTGGGTGTGGATTCAGAATTTACAAATGATTACGAAGATTTACTTAAAAAATGGGTTGATTTTTGTATTTATACCAAAGAGAGTTCAATTCAACTACAGTAAGATCAAAGAAAGAAAAAAAAAAAGGCTGGATGTATAAGGGGACCTAAGTGTGTGATATGTATAGGGTGAGATATATTGGACATCGTGCAGTGCAGGCAGCTGTCACATCAGGGGCATTACAGTCTTCGGATTTCAAAGTTCAATCTAGTATCTTATTCCCACCACTCATTTCCACATTGGCTGCTTCAGATCAATCAATAGATATGTTGGAAACAGGGTAAAAAAAAAAAAAAGAGAAAAACAGGGAGAGAAAAAAAAGTGTGTGTATATGCTGATTTGCTTTTTTTTTTTTTTTCTAGTGGGACAGTGGATATACGGGAATCTGCTTTAAATAACGGAGATATGAATATGAAAATGATTGAACAAGTAGCCGCTCATACAATATCTGTATTGTTTAGCAAGGTGACTGGTCCTTTGGTTCGTCTTTCATTCTCTCTCCTTTTTGGGTAAAGTATATTGGAAAAAAGTAAGAAGGGGTTACTTATGAACGTCAAATATTCTTCTATAGATATGTAGATGATAAAAAGGCGTGGTGGCCTCCTCAATTAGTTGTTACTATTGTTAAAGTAATATTGGATTCATTACAGGTAATTAAAAAAAGAAAAGAAACAATGTAGTTCAGAATCATATTACCTTTGAAACAATGCCTTCATATATAAATTTTATTTATATATTACATTCAGCCCCAATACAGATATTTACTAGTTTCCGATATACTGCATCAATTAGATGACAGCAGCAGCAGCAACGATGAGTCAAAGACCAAAAAGAATGCAGCATTAGTCATAGTACTTGATACAGTTCTCAATGCAAACATACCATTAGTCGGCATATCCGTACTTGAAGTATTAAACTCGTTATTTGCACTGCTTATTAAACAGCACAAAAAGACCGAGAATGAGGAAGAAAAAGAGGTATCTGAAAAGCTAGTACACTCTATTGGTGGTCTAGCATCACAAACATACTATGATAATCAACTCAATGACGTGATAAGCTACCTCGTTTCTAAATTAAGGGTCAACACACCTTTGGAAAACGTCGACGGAGTCGATCTTTACCAGTATCGAATGGTTGTATTGAACTGTCTTGAAAGCGTTGTTGACAAATCAGTCAAGGCAAATGATAGCGATAATAGCGATAGTTTCATCCCTCTGGATGCATGGACACCTTCACTCGGGTTACTATGTGATAAAAATAAATGGACTAGAATTGCTTTCTGTTTGACATTTAGTCACTTTTTGCAAAATATGGTAACCAGATCTACATTAGTAGAGTAAGTTCATCCTCCCTAAATCCCCCTTCTTTTTTTTTTTTTTTTTTTTTAAAAAAAAAAAAAAAAAAAAAAGATACTGGAGTTAATTTATAATATATGCATATGTATACATATAGTGAATCTCCTGCGCATAACCTATCACATCATCGGGACGCCAAATTTGTCGATCGTTTCTTCCAGATATTACTTGAATGGACTCAAATACCCGACTTTAACAAGACCGATCTCCAATTATTCTACTCGCTCTTAAGCTTATTTACTCGCAAAATAGGTGTCGATGCTATTGTTGCAAGTGTTCCCTTTGTCTTCAAGCTTCAAAATACAATCAAGAATAATAATGATGACAGTTTTGAAAAGCAGCAAGGCATCGAATCCATTATTCTATCCTGGTTTAATATTGTGGCGCAAATATACTCAATCCAGTCACTGCAAGTCTATATCAATCAATTGCAGGCAGACAACCATTTACCTCAGCAAACAGAATCCATCAATCTATCATCATCTGCAAACAATAGTCATCTCTTGACAAAACCAGACGAATTCGGTAACAATAGTACACCTGTAAAGTATTGGATTGATCGAAACGAAGTCGTTGAGCAGATGTCAAAGAATGGCACCATGCTGCGTGATCAAAATGACACACATGGTTTGGAATTGGAAGCAAAGTTATATACTGAATGGGGTTCAGACTCACTAGGTAATTTTTATTTATTCACATGTCCGAAAATAGATACCTTTTATTTAAAACATAATGGAAATATAGTTAAAAATGATCATACTACTGCTCGTCATCGAATCACTCAAGAAGGAAATGAGATCAAACCAAAATTAGAAAGCCCTTGGATTCGATCTAGTATTCAAGTAAAGTTTATATATATATATTTGATGAATTCATATATAAAGAGTATTAATGGTCCATAAACACAAAAAAGGCTCATCCAACGGGACATGAAAACAAGAAGAATAGCATAAGAGTATCACATCTAAAAGAAGCATTAGGTAACTGTCATGTATATATATTTTAAGTGTAAAATAACATTATAAAAATTAATAATGATTGACAGTACCTCAAACCATATCCGATGATGATGAGTTAGATTCAGATTCAACGCAAAGTATTGCAGTATCTGCAAGATCCAAACCACGTACTGATATGCATGCTCTATTATCAGAACTCAATGTGCCAAATATTGAAAAAAGGCAAGTAGAAAAAAAAAAAAAAAAAAAAAACACATTCCCCAAGTATTCATTTGATAGACTAAAAAAAAACCCTTTCCATTTTAGCACCACCTCACTTGTCAAACCTCCATACGGTGGATGATTTTAATGTATTCTCTTTATTTAATAATTCATCTTGCAATACTAATAACATTTAATAAATTGCTTGAACTACTAATTAATGAAAAAAAATAATGGAGGAAGAAAAAGGATAATAAAAGTAAGTTCATCCCTTTCCTCGTTTATAAGCTATACCAATGTATTTTATATATAAATAAACTAAAAAGCGTATAAAGATACACACAAAGTAAATAAAAAAAAAAGGGGGGTGTTTTTATTCTTACCATTCAGTAAACATGTTGTCTCCTTAAACAATCCTTAAAATCGAAATTACAATGCATCCCTTTCTCTCTCTTTCTTTCTCTCTCTCTCTTTCTCTCTCTCTTTTAAATTATCTCTCTCTCTCTCTCTCTCTCTCTCTTTCTCAATCCAGTTTAACCAATAAACAAAAACGCAAGCAATGTAATAATCTTCAATAAACACAATCAATCTCTCTTTTTAATATATACTTTTGATTTCCATTATCGACGATAAGGCTCAGGTGAATCGCGTCTATATCCACGAGAATCCATTGGAGGTAGAGGAGGGGGTGGAGCAGAATCTATATATAAATGGAGAGAATGGATGAGCCATTTATGATATTTAAAATATATCAGTACTACTTACAAGGATCATTCAATGAGCTACAATGATAATAATAGAAATGTGATTAATATGCATTTTCATTGTTACTTTAAAACAAAATACTTACCGCTCGCGAGGATCATCCAAAGGAGGACCACTGCTGGGTCCACGTCTAGTGGGTGGTCTGTTTTCATCTTTTTTAGAAAGACCAATATCCCAATCAAGTCTTAATCGACGTCCTTCAACACTGAATCCATCGAATTTACTGTATGCCTCCTCTGCATCTTGTCTCTCTTCAAATTCAACGAAAGCGAATCTATCCATTCATCGCTATTTGTTATTTTCTAATATACTTTTATATATTCAAACAATGAATTTACCCTTTGTTCTTGTTGGTAACAACATCCATAGGAACAGTGATTGATTTTACAGGTCCATAACGCTCAAACATATCTGCGACCTATTATATTGGATGAATAAACATATATAATCATAAGGAATACCAACACATTACATCACGTTCAATAAAGTCATAGGGAAGGTTTCCAACATAAATGGTAGAGGTGCTCTTTCTTTCTTGTTCTGTTCCTCTATAAATATATATATATAAATATAAGAAACTCATTGTTCATTTGTAATTTTCCTTTACCTATCCACAGGTCTTCTCTGTCTTGCTCTAGGTGGATATCTACCACCGCCACCTCTTCTATCATCGTATCGATCATAACGGTCCCTATGATCATATCGATCATATCGATCGTATCTGTCTCTATGGTCGTATCTACTGCTGCTACTACTGTGATGACTATCATAACGGGCATAACGATCGTTGCTACTATAATATTCATTACGGCGAGGGTAGGAGTCATAACGAAGACGGTCATCATCGCGGTATGAACGTCTCTCATCATAGTATCGACCATTGGAGGGTGATCGGCGAGAACTGGGTGAATGTGATCTGTCGCGTCCGGAGGGAGATCTATCGCCTCTTCGACTTCCTGGTTGGCTATTAGAGGGTGGAGGGGGAGGTGGAGGAGGGTAATCTTCTACTCCAGTTCCAGATGAGGGTGATAATGCATCGGCCATTTTTTTTTAAATTGAATGAAAAGAACAAGAAAAAATGCCAGAAAAATAATATTTTTTTTTGAAAGTTGTGTATGTTTTTTTTTTATATCTATTTCTTTCATGTAGCCAATCATATTACTTTATTAATAAAAGCTCAGCCACCACATCGTTTTAGAGTGGATGACGATATGGGTTTTTTCGCTTGAGGGAGCATTGGCCAATCAAGCCAGTTGCCTTTTTTAGGTCCTTTCAGACTTTACTTTGATTTCTAAACCATATATCATCAATATCCAAAAGGCCCTTTATATTGACGTTGTATTTACCATTCGACGGCATGCATTTTCTACTCAAATGTGCTCGAAATAAATCTGTTTGTATAATATGCTTATTGCACAGTGGACAGATATATTTACCATTTGAATGCCTTGTAAATGTTATTTTGGATGCTTGGCCTGGTATTATTATTTATATCAGGATGAGTGATAATTAGAAATAGGAATCCAAGTACCTGTTTTGGGAGTGAAACTAGTTGATTTCGAGTGATATCGATAGTTGTGTGAGATGACGGTCTTTTTATCGAGATATGAAATACCACAATCATTGCATCTATTGTTTTGAGTTGGTTCAATAATAACATATAAGCACTGTTTATGAATTTTAGTAAGTGTATTTATTGTTACCAAACATGCAAATAATACTGCAGGACATCTTGACATGACGCTTTATGCCCTGACTGGTTTTACAGGTAATGAAACAATATGGACATACAAAACTACCATCTTGACTCCTTTGTACTTTTATAGTAAGGCCTATGTATATATATAAACATAGAGTCTTTATTATTACCTACTTATATACACTTACCTGGATTGTGGACATCTTTAATATCTACTTGATTCTTATGGTGGCTTGATACATGCGTTTGTAATTTAACCTCGGAAGAAAACACCTGGTCACACTTCTTACATTGGCCTACCCATTCATTATTATATATAGCGTCTGATATATAGTAAACCTACTTTTCTTTAAAGAGAGAGCGTGCTTAACGACATGGCTGTCGATGGATCCCTTTGTTGAAAGGAATGACGGACATAGAGGACACTTAAATTTACCATTGTTACTTTTCGTTATTGTTATGCTTACAAGCTTGCCTATCATTTATTAATAGTAATAATGAATATAAATGCACTTAAAAGAAATAATATGACAACAAACCTAATGCGTCAGATGGTATTTTAACAATAGTACTATCACAATGGGTACGATTAACATGACGGAGTAACTGTTCTTTTATGAAAAATATCCTTGGACATTGAGAACATTCAAATCCTCCTCTAGCGTCTATAATTTTACCATTTTCTACTTTTTGCTTTCCTATTTACTTACTGGGTAAACAAAAAACGTATCCCCTTTTTTTAATAACAAAGCTTTACCTGTTACTGCCATACACTTTGATACCATATGACTAGAGAGAGAGGTTGAACAGATATAGGAAGCTGTACACTTTGGACAACCAAGCTTTTCATCTTGATCACGCTCGATGACAAGCGTCGTTTTTTCTTCTGTTTTTTTTATATACAAAAGAGTTAATATTGATGTAATTAAAACGTTATGAAATCTTTACCAAAAACAGTATTGGTTAAAAACTATCTCTGTGTCAAATATGATAAAGAAGAAAAGCAACAAATGTGAAGTATAAGAATAATTATATAGAACTAGCAAACTACTAGATGAACGAATATCCATATTTAGATAATATAATATAATGATAAAAAAATATAAAAATATGCTGGTCACACTTCAACATAAAAATTGCTATGTAAAGTCAGCATCCAGTAAAAGCATAAAGCTTCCAAGAAGTGACAGTGGGCAATTACAAGCGGTGAAGCTGTTGATATTACATCAGACACACGGCTCGGATTTCTAAGAACGAGTAGATATAAATACAACTGTAATTATTGTTAATAGGATAAACGTAATTAATATGCATTCGAAAGCTGAGACAATGGCATAATTTTATTAAATAAATGTACAAATTGATTACCGATAAAAAGAATCAGCATACAAGCTCCACAAGTACAAATCGAAGTAGATGCATCGAACAAAGGGTGGGTAGTCAGCTCACACATACTCTCAACAGCAGGATTCTCGCCAAAAAAGGAGATGGAATTTTCAATAAACGTAAGAGAGCTACTGATGATACAAAATGCTTTGGAACTCCATGCACCAAAATGCGAAGGCTCAGCAATAAAGATCTACACAGACAACATAGCAGCCTTGAAATATGCTTCGAAGGACGGAGGAACAAGTTCATTGAAACTACAAGAGACAGTAATAAAGATCCAAGAGATAAACAACAAATACCGACTATCAGTAACATATCAGTACATTCCAAGGGTGCTGAACACCACAGCCAACAAACTAAACCGACAACCGAGACCACTATACGAGTCAGCACTCCCACTGCACCTCTTCAACAGGATCAACAAACGATGGGGGCCATTCAAGATTGACGCATTTTCCGGGCAACACAACCACCAACTTCCAACAAACCTAACCGGAATAAAGATTTTTTTTAGTCTAATATCGATTTGCCCCCGCTTGATATTAGAGTAATTTTCTCATCTCTGAAATCTTCAAAGTCTTCAGAATTGTGTGACCGGTTTTTCGTATACATAAGGGATTATGTGACTGGTTTCACGTATACATTAGCGATTATAATAAAGACCTACAATAATAGATCGACGTACAGTGTATACAGAGCACAATCAAAAGAAACCATGAATAGAATCTATGGACTCTTTTCAACCGGGTTAAATCCAAGTGCTGTGTTGAAGGTTTTACAGACAGATGACATCGACAATGTTCTTATACAGGATTTGCGCAATATGCAAATGTTTGATTTTGTCACTGGTTTAGAAAAGAAGGGCCTTTTTGTACGATACACGGAATCATCTGACCACCACATCGAGATGATTTTTTTTTTTATAAAAAGAACTACGGTAGTCGAGACTCGTCAAAAACACGAATGTTTGATCATTGACGAATGGTGCTTCAAACAACAACCTGTACTCAACCCTCAAGATTATCTCCCACAACAAGTTTTCCATTTTCTCTTTGAACATCAACACAAGAACAGTAAAACACTCAACACTTGGAGATCAGCAATTGCTTCTATATACAAACAGAATCATCCAATAAAAACATCGGTCGCTGAAGTCCCGATGATAAAAGACTTCTTTGCAACAAAGCGAAATACAGAAGAGAAAATGCTCACTGAAGAACAGCTACCTACATGGGACACCAATATGACTATAAAATATATTTGACAAACGTACAAAGTAAACAATGAACTATCTCTTTATAACTTGCAGCTAAAGACCATACAATTATTATGCATCGCAACAATGTGGAGACCAAGAAGTGATATTGGAATACTACAACATGAAGATGTACGATTTGAGTTCAGGAACAACAAACCATGCGGCAAAGTTATATTCTCTAGACAGCCTAAGGAAAGCACCTCTACCAATACAATGCGATTAGATACAATTGAAGATCCCGACCTCTGTCCAGCTCAAACCTTATATATGTTCTTCGAAAATCAGAAGCACTTAGAACATCGTTAAACAAAAGACACACACTATTTCTCACGTACTTGGGCCAGGAAGACAAGCAATAAAACTCAGTAACACCAACAAGAGTAGCCTAGTGGATAAAGAAACAAACCTCAAAAGCTGGTATCAACACAAAAAAAATACAAGGCGCGCTCTTTCCGCTTTGCATCTAGTACCAAAGCCGTCCAAAATAGCCGTAGCATTCAGTCAGTAAAGAAACGTGCAGGATGGAGCCTTAACCACAGTACCTTAGAACATTATTATTTTAAACCAACAGCCCAAGAACTTGACAGTACACAGATAACAAAATCACTACTCAATACGGAAAACAGTATTACATTAGAAGCTGAAGTGGAGCCAACAGAGATTGTATTAGGAACGACAAACAATCACCAAGTTGGTGAAACGGAAGCTGAAAATGTGATAGAGTCTCGCCCTTAGTTATCAAAAATCCCCATAGTTAGAAATTTTTTCTCTTAGTATAATTATCCCACCCAAAAAAAAAAAAATATTTACTGGCTAGCATGGAAAGATATTATTATTATTATTATTATTATTATTATTATATTGAAAATTAAAGCTTGACTTAGAGAGTTGTATCACATTTTCAACTTTCATTCCACCAACTTGGTGATATCATCATTGTTGGTCTGATTGATTCTGCGTTGGATGATATGGGCGCATCTTTCAATATTATCACGTAGTTGGAAGAGGCCTTGGAAGAATTTACGAGACTTGGCATCGTCGTTTAGCTCACCAATGCAGCTAGGGAATGGGATTTCATTTTGTTGAATGCCAACATACAAATCATAACCAATATAAGTAACAGTGGATAAGTGAGCCTTGAGTCCTGATACTTGAATAATCCACGATGTATCGATCTCTCCAGACGAAACCTTGTGCAATACAGTAGCTATTAACTTTCCTTCTCGTAGCAATTTGGCCTCATCATCCGTGACTTTAGCATCATCAGCATCGGGTAGGCAAACCTCTAAAGCACCAATATCAAACTCTGTATCCTCGTAATCATAAATGAATCGAATGTCTGTCTTGAAGCCAATGATGTTCTTTTCACCGGCATACAATGTTGCTTTCTCTTCGGTTGAGTTCTCTGGGATGGTCTCTCCGGCTTTAAGACCAACGAGGTTACTATTGATAGCAAACAAGGATTTTTTTTTATCATGTTACATACTGATGGCTTGTCTCAGCCTAAAGCACTCTGTGCATATAGCTGGCCTCTCACACATTTTTTTTATTTTTTATTCTTTCCAGATTTAAGACGGGGAACCAGATTTCGGTCAGGTAGTCGCCTTCACTAATGTTTTTCTTGTGGCTAATTGGTAGGGTATAGTTTTCTTTGATTTGGAAAGGCTTTAGTACTTTCATATGGACAAAGCTTTGAGAGACAATCTTTTTTGAAAGGATACCTCTACATACTCCACAGTATTTAAAACTATCGTGATATACACCACATTTTTGACTATAAATTAAATGAGTGTTAAAGAGAATGAATGATGGAACATGAGTTTGATATTATTTCTTACCTTTTACAAAAAACCAAAACGATGAGAATTATAATACAGTGAATTCCCACTAACCTCCTTTTTTTCATGAAGCCATTTTCATTGTTGTCAGAAACCAAAGAGTTGGACCGTGAAGAGTCATAGTTTGCTGTTGAAAATATTAATAAAAGTAAGTATAATAACCATCAGTATATCTTTTCAAATGTATAACTTGGCATATTTTGAGATAGCTGATGCCACTTAAAATGGGAGTAAAGAGGCATGTATTTTGTCAATCATGTATGAAGGAATCAGAGTTAGAAAGAGAAATAATAAAAAAAAAAATAACCCCTTTTATTGAACATGCATAAATAAATACAACAATGAAACCACAGTACATGAACAATCAAACCATCGTTCTCTTGTTCCAATTACATCTTGTGTATGCTTGCCTATTTTTATATATAACAATGACATACACCACACTTATTCATTTAATTATCTTTTTTTTAGTACAAAGGCGATCAGTGGGTATTCGCTTTGGAATCATTGGTTTTAACAAGCAAAGGCAAATATAATATCTAAAACAAAATGCTTTATTTAAATAAAACCATGTCACTTTTTAATACATAGTGTGTAAAATGATGTGAATCAATCAATTCTAATTTCTTTTTCTTTTATAACCTTAAGCATTTTATAACACATATCGACCAATAATAGTACCGGGCGCTTCTCTGAAAGGGCGGGTGATTTATAAGATGGGTTGTATTTATTTCCTGGAAATAAAATGTTACAAAGGAAGCATATCAAATGGAGCACAGGCATTGTAGACATTAGATCTAATCATATTCACGTCACTGAAGTCATCTAAAGAAAACATAGTAATTTGAAATGCAAGGTC
Organism: Backusella circina FSU 941; assembly: GCA_025399235.1. Lineage (NCBI taxonomy): Eukaryota > Fungi > Mucoromycota > Mucoromycetes > Mucorales > Backusellaceae > Backusella > Backusella circina. The sequence continues at coordinate 72,429 of MU622293.1, forward strand.
AGAAAGCAAAATATTATATAACCACATGGAAGAACTATACATATCTTACCTACAATTCCCTTTCCTCCCTTTTTAAACTAAAAAAATGTTGGGGTCTGCTCAGAGAACCTACACTCCATAACTAACAACTCCTAAAAAGAACCTGTTATTAGAGCAAGACGCAACTGACTCAAAGCATGTTCAAATGACTATTGCCCTCTTCTAGGTAATTTATAATAAAAAACCAGAGCAGGTTTCGGCAGGAGCTAGCCAAGTGTAGCCAAGAGAAAGCCAACTGTACTTCATTCATGTGTCGGGGTCTGCTCAGAGAACCTACACTCCATAACTAACAACTCCTAAAAAGAACCTGTTATTAGAGCAAGACACAACTGACTCAAAGCATGTTCAAATGACTATTGCCCTCTTCTAGGTAATTTATAATAAAAAACCAGAGCAGGTTTCGGCAGGAGCTAGCCAAGTGTAGCCAAGAGAAAGCCAACATGAAGTTTTGGGAAAAGCGGAATTTTACAACTCGTTATACTTGATGTATTATTTCTTTTTGGTGTTAGGTATGCATGGATCTGTAGATGGGCAAACGAATGATGGAAAAAGATGTATAGTGATTTGAAGTGCTCACTAGGAGATATAAACAAGAAATAATTTTTTTTCTCACATTGATGTGTGACTTTACTTTATTTATTAAAACAAAAAAAAACCAACTATTGGTTTTTTCCAATCGATTTGCGTACAAAAAAATTTTTTTTTGCGCTTTCACCTTTTCTTTATTAAATTTGTAATAAAAATGTACAATAACGATGTCCCTCCCGAATACATGCATTGCTTTAATATTGCTGATGAGATGGCCGAACCCATTTCAATGGAAGTAGTAGAAGAGGCTCAAATGGGCTTGTTTGAAACCACCATCCTTGAATGGCAAGAATGGCAACCAGGTCAAAGTGAAAAAGGACCTTTTAAAAAGCGGAGCCAGACATTAAAAATCTCATGGATCTCGACACCTTTCAGGCTTTTCGTAGCAGCGCACAGTGCACACCTGTTGATAGTCAGTACGGGCCAATAGCAGCTATCCAACAAGTTGCAAAGAGTGTAACAAACGGCACCACCAAAGTCACAACTGCCAAAGCTATCAGAGGCCCATATCGTTCTTACACACCTCTTCAAGTGCAAGAACTTCTGGACCTTGTTATTGAGGAAGGAATTTCGGCAAGACAAGCTGGTTTAACTATAGGCATCGTTGTGAGAACAGCTCAGCATTACGTGAAAACGTATAGAAACGATGAGGAGAAGCGTTTGCCAGGCACCAAGAAGGCCTCCCGTCTGGGAGGGAATGATCGAAAACTCGAGCCAAAGCATACCGATTTCCTCTGTCAGTATTATGACAATAATGCAGCTGCTGTTTTGTGGGAGGCAAGAGATGCCTTGATTTCCGCCTTCCCAGATATTAAGTCAATCACCCTTTCCGGTCTTCATAAACATCTTGTTCAGCATGCGTCTCTCACTCTGAAGAAGTTAGATAAAATTGTTGCTCCAAGAACGTCTGAGAGCACTTTAAATCAACGAAGAGCGAAAATATTGAAGTGGATGGATGATAAGGAGATGGACTGGTTTAACAACTGTGTCTTTATTGATGAGGCAGGATTTAATATGCACATCAGAAGAAATTTCGGTAGATCCAAAAGAGGACTACCAGCTAAAGTTGTTTTGCCTGCAAACAGAGGCATCAGTATTTCTATATTGGGAGCAATATGCGAGAAAGGAGTTATCGATCTAACCTTGCGCAAAACCAAAGGCCGTTCAGAAGAAAAGCACTTCTAGTAAGAAGAGAAAGAGGGCTGATGGTAAACCTGCTGAAGTACTCGAGGCTAATGCAAGAATTGGTACTCGAAGTGAGCATTTTAAGGAGTTTATTGGTAATGTGATGGATACGCTTGACAAGCATAATATGCAAGGTCGTTATCTGGTCTTGGACAATGCTTCCATTCACAAGACTGATGATGTCCAAAATTTCATTAAAAGTCGCGGATACAAGGTTGTTTACCTGCCTCCTTACTCCCCGTTCTTGAATCCAATCGAACTCTTTTGGTCCAAACTCAAGGCTGGTGTAAAAAGGGACTGTCTCACGGCAACAGATAATCTGAGCGCTAGAATTGTTGAATCCGCAAAACAAGTTAGTGTAGATGACTGCCAGCACTGGATTAAGCACTCTGCTTCGTTTTTTGATAGATGTTTGGCTCTTGAGCCAATGCTTTAGTAAATTATACAATGAATAAAGTGTAATAAACTGTTTTTTATTTCATACCATCATACGCAAACTCTTAAAATTAATGCGCAAAAAAAATTTTTTTTGAACGCAAAATTAAAAAAAAATGTACGCAAAAAAAATGACGATGCGCAAAAAAAAAAAAATCGGAGCGCAAAAAAAAAAATCAAATGCGCAAATCGATTGGAAAAAACCAATATTACTTTTGACCAAAACGCGTTTTGTTTAACATACCACAATTGTTATTGATTGCAATATGAAACTTGACTTGAGAGGAATGGTATCTTCCGATGTGTTTTTGAAGTCTTCTTATACTATCGCAGGTACAACCACATTTCACACATTGAAATTGCTTTGAATCTTCTTCAGGCTTTATAATAACCATTTTTGGGAAGAGAGATAAAGAGTGTGTTTTTTTTTTTTTTTTTTGCATTGTAAAAATACTATGGTTTTGATTGGGCATCCCTCCTTTTTTTTTGCATGTCCGCGGTCGGTTTGAGTAAAAAGAGGACCTGAAGGTTATATATGCCAATGAGTGAAAGAGAGAAAACCGCCCCTTTTTAAATATGACATTCATAGGATATCATTTACATTTAGAATCAAGTGAAAGCATGTCATTTTGCAAAGTCAACAAAGGTGTTTTCATTTCGTCGTCTTATTACCGGATCAACGAATTTTTTTTCCCATCAAACTTTAAACTTTTTTTTTTTCGGAATTCAGGAATTTATCTTGATTGCCATGTTTATTCTAATACTAAAACGAAAAAAAAAAAAGAATGAAAGAAAAAGATAATGATAATATACTAGAAATAAATAATAATAAAAAAAAGTCCAATAGAAGATACAAAAACTCTATTTTACATAAGGTGTTGAGGGTTTAAAGTCGTCTTTGGCTTATTTAGGAGCCTTTCCTAATAAAGCATGGTTAATCTCAATCTGGGGTAATCTGGAGTAAGCACTACGACGTGCTTCTTGTTGTAGAAGAGCGCTACATACAAAAAAAAAAAAAAATGCTTTAGTCTCCATCCAATTTAAATTCATACACACAATAACAAAAAAAGAAAAGTTCCTATACTTACTCGATAATAACAAGAGCAGCCATCGACTCAACAATGGGAACGGCTCTAGAAACAACACAAGGATCATGTCTACCCTTGGCAGCCAAGATACCATTCACACCATCATAATTTGCCGTTTCCTGATCCTGAGAGATTGTAGCAGCGGGTTTAAAGGCCACACGGAAATAGATGTTTTCACCATTGGAGATACCACCTTGAACACCACCCGAGTGATTTGTCGTGGTACCAAATGTACCATCTGCCTTCTTTACAAAGGGATCGTTGTGCTCAATACCAGACATCTTTGTACCATTGAATCCAGAACCAAATTCAAATCCCTTTGTGGCAGGGATAGAGAGCATGGCATGAGCAAGGATAGCTTCCAGTTTATCAAAGCATGGCTCGCCAAGGCCAACGGGGCATTTGCGAATAACACAGGTGACTGTACCACCGATGGAGTCCCGCTCATGTGACTTTTCTGCAATAACCTGTCAAACTTTATCATTTAGCCCAAAAGTCTCATCGGTCTAAAGTCCTGATCTACCCCCTCACCCATTTTTTCTTTTAACATTACCTTTTTCATGGCCTCGGCTGTTGGGGGATGAGGACAACGAGAAATATCCTCATCCACCTGTTCACGTGTAATTGTATTCATAAACTCAATTGTCTCGGGCTCAGGCGACTCCTCAAGGTCCTCAATAAAGGGCATTGCCACCTTACCCACACTAGAGGCAAAGGCTACAATCTCCACACCAAAGGCCTCCCTCAGGTACTTGTCGGCAATCGCACCAGCGGCAACACGACCAATGGTCTCACGCGCAGAGGCTCTTCCACCACCCGAGGAGGCCTTGACACCATACTTTTGGAGATAAGTATAATCGGCATGAGAGGGACGGGGGTAGATATCAGTCTCTCCATAGTCATGGGGGCGTTGATCCTGGTTGGGTACTTGGATACCAATGGGTGTGCCTAATGTGACACCAAATTCTGTACCGGACATAATGGTCACTTTATCCTTTTCATCTCGCTAAACAGGATTTTAATATATCTTTCTCTTTTTTTTTTTTGAAAAAAAAAAAATACCACTTACAGGTGTAGTCAATTTATTCTGACCAGGTCTTCTACGAGTGAGCTGAGGTTGGATATCACCCTCAGTAAGCTGCATGCCTGGAGGGACACCATCGATAATAGCTCCTACACCTTTACAATGGGATTCACCAAAGGTAGTAACGCGGAAGAGTTTGCCAAATGAGCTCATGAGTGTTAAGAGTAATAAAAGGGAGATGTTTTTAGATAAAGAAAAGAATGAAATGAATGCGTTTGGACCCGCCTTTTTGACCTTTTTTCAACTTGTTGTGTGACCCTAAATGAAAGGTCACTTTTTTAATTTGGGGGGAGGAGGGGGAGAGGAAATAAAGTTTTTGTGTGTGTGTGTGTACATCATTTCCCGGAAAATAGTGTCTCCAGTGGAAGCTGGTTTTGTAGTTGAATCAACGAGCATTTGATTAAGAAGAGTCACGATCTTGAGAGGAAAAATCAAGCAGAAGAGCATAGTTACTTTCTTTGTCTCTGAGACAAATGCTTCTGTAGTGACAGTTATAAAGGAAAGAATGGATATGATTGAAAAATACGAGGCAGCGATCGACCGCCTTGAGAGTACTGTGAGTGTCATGGAGAAAGACAATAAGTCCTTGAGGGAAACGAGCAGAATATTTGGAAGAGAAGTGTAATGATGATGATACTGAGAGCATCCATCTACCATCTAAGAATATCTTTTTTTTTGTTATTTATATCATTAAGCATTATTATTAATGTTTGTATCAAAACAAAGCAAAAGCCTTTTATAAGTCTGCCATAAAAAAATGTGTACAATGATTTCAAATAAATTATATGAATATTACCAAGAAATATACTTTGAGTCCATTATTAGCAATGAAAATAAAAAATCACAATGCCAAAGTCAAAAAGGGAAACCCACAAATGTTAGACAATCGATTTCTGACAAAAGAATCAACATCGACAACTTGAACTCTCTTTTTTTTTTATTTATTTATTTTTACGATGAATGATAACTCTTTGGTTTGATCGCCAGAGTTCTTCCAGGCTGTTTACGTGACGGAGTATTGTGTTAGTATGTGATCTTTTAGGAATTAGCTCTTGCTCATTGTATAGACTTTCATCTGTTAAAGAATGATATGAAATTTTTCATCACCATTATTTCCCCCATTCTCATCCAGTGTAAATAGTCACTTGATGTCATATAACAAAATGCATCGTTTTCTTTAGGATAACTTATTGTTCTTATAATTTCATCACATATGTGACTTTGTTTTTATTTTATTTTTTGCATTGTTAACTAGTGGGCACTAGTGTATATATTCTCTTACTGCTATTAGAGTTCCTCTGGCTCATTACCATTAGCCGGGGTTATTGTTATGTTTTTTTTTTGTTCAATATAATTTAATACAATTTAATACAATTTTCCATTGATTATTTTCATTCTTTATCAATTTCTTGAATTAATCATTACCCCTCATTCTTGTATGCATAAAAATATCCATATAACTAAAAGGTAGAACACTCAAAAGAGAGTCCTTCAACCTGTTTTTTTTTTGTGCCTGGAACTCGAGAGTCAAAAGTCACCATTTTCCTTTATCAAAAATAGATATAAAAATCATTTTAAAGTTCATAATAAAAGTGCATGATAATGACTTTTCATTGCATAATCAGTTTCATTTATTAATAACAATCCTATAATAGTAAACACTTTATTGTTTTTTTTTATATATAATTTCAGCATATAATACACCAATTGAAACAGCACTTCTTATAACGATATTGACAATAGATTTATTATTAGAATTAGCATTTTGGATTATAATTATTTTCAATATGTTTTTTTTTCCATTTATCTCACGCGCCAATTGAAAAAAAAAAGTTACAACTTAATCTAATGATGTTTCACAAATAGTAACCGTTAAAGCAGCAACCGTGGTTAAAAAAACAAAAAACAAAAAAACTCTTTTTTGTATACTTTGCTTTTTTTTTCTTTTGTTTTTTTTTTCTATTCTTTCTCTTTTTATTACCATCATATAGCATATGTCATTTGAACTAATATCTGTTATTAAATGGGGCTTATTGGCTGCCTTGGCCTCTTTAATGATCAGTGCCAACAATAAAAACCTCCTTGGATCTCTTAGCCAAAACCCTTCGCCTATTTATACACCAGATTATTACCCCAACGGCACCTTTTTACAACTTCCTTTGGGTACCATGCGATACTGGTTATTCGGTAACCCAGAAGGAGAGCGTGTTGTACTTGTTCATGGTATCTCGATCCCTTCCCCTATTTACACTAAACTTGCACAAGAATTGGTAATGTATATTTATACTCAAGAATGATTGTGATTTTGCTTTCTTTTTTTTATAACCTAATATATATTTATATATATATATATCCAGGCTGATCAAGGCCATCATGTACTCGTTTATGACCTTTGGGGCAGAGGATACTCTGATGCTCCAGCTACCGATTACAATGAAGCCCTCTATACTAACCAACTCGCCAACCTCTTACAGAAGGTCGGATGGGATAAGGCAAATATCGTGGGACTCTCTCTGGGTGGTGGTATTGTCACCTCCTTCACCTCCTACTATCCCGAGATGGTAAAGAGACTCGTCTTGTTGGCACCGGCTGGGTTAATGGAGCCTGAGGATGTGCCACTTTATGGAAAGATCGCCAGGTTACCCATTGTGAGAAACATCATTATTCATCCCTACTTTAGACCCGTCGCCTTGGCTGCCGTTGAGAAGTTTACCAGAGATGCAAGAACATCAAGTACCACAAGTGGCCAGGCAAGTGATATCTCGGTGACTGTCGGTAACATTGCAGTCTATCAGTTTAGCAATCATCCAGGTTTTTTCCGTGCTTTCCTGGGCTCTGTTGTCGACTATCCACTTGCTGGTTTGAATGAGAGATATGCAAAGGTTGGCACTCAGTCTGAAAGGCCTGTTTTGCTTGTTTGGGGAGATAAAGACATTGTAAGTAGAATGAAAGGATAGAGAGAGAGAGAGAGAGAGAGAGAGATAAATTGTATGAATAACAAAAATATATACTTTTTCTTTATCTGTTTTTAATTTATAGACTGTGTATTACTCAAATGCAAAAACTTTGGTCTCACTTGTACCTCACGCCAAGCTCATTACTCTCGAAGGAAAAGCACATGACATTGTTCTTACTGACTGGAAGAGAATTGCTACTGATGTTGTTGATTTCATTGCTAACACTAAACCTTATATCCAATAAGAATCCCATATTTCTGACAAAAAGGATCGCCAATCATATTTGCGTGTATATCCAATGCTTTTCTTATAGTACAACAATGGACTTTTGCATATTTATTTATCACTCTTGTTTTTCTTTTAAAAAAAAAGAAAAAGGAATATATTCTCTCGCATTAATACTATCAATTTATCTATAAATATACCAAATGTATTTTCTGGTAAAGGTAGTATTAGTAAATAGTCTCAACCGTATTTATACGTCTCTTCTATTAAAATTGAGTTCTACATCTTTTTTAGCAAAACTTACGAGAGTTTTTTTTTTCCTTTTTCATTTTTATATACCATGTTACTGGTTCTCGTTCATTTTTCAATATCTGTTTTCTGCTTATAAAGCACAGTGCTTCAAATTATCAAGGATAATAATTGAAATAATGAGACATAGAATAGCCTGAAGATATACCAAACACATAAAGAAATCCGTTGTTTTAATATGACAAAAAAAAAAAAAAAAATACGACGAGTATCTCGTTGAAATGCTGTTAAACAATTCTTTTATTTGATCATCCGAGAGTTTATCCTTTTACATCTTGCTTATTGATAATCATTGCATCAGCCAAACTTAATTTTATGATCTGAGAAACTTAGATATCAGAGTCTAATATACGATTACTGTAAACAAAAAAAAAAAACCTTTTTATTAAATACAATTGTAAAAAGTACGCATATCTTCTGTATTTGTATATATATTCTTTTAGGACGCATATATTTAAACACTTCTCTAAAAAAGAGAGAGAATCAAAATAGGAAAAAGTGCCCGTCTTTCTGGATTTCTGTGCCTGAAACTCAGTCCTAAAAATTTATTGGACTCGATCAGAGATATTATTTTTGTATAACTGTCGGAAACTATCACCGCGAAGTTTCAGAACAATAACCAGCATTTGATGCTTATTGTGATGTTGTGTTTTGTTGGTAAAAGGGTATAGATATATATATACATACTAAATATTTGTCTTTTTATGCCATTATTACTAATGATAATGAAATTATTATGTTTCTATGCAAAATGGAAATGTAACTATCTTTCGGTGTAACAGTAAAAAATAATGGAAATACTAAACCAAAATGGTGGTATAATGAATAAGTGTATATTATAAACAGCAATGGAAAGAACAATAACCATTAGCCAGCAATGTAATTAAGTCCACATCAAAAATAGCATTGCTAACAAACTTGCTAAAAAAAAAAAAGAACAATAAAAAGCTGTTATAACTTATTTTCCTACTATCAGACATATCAAAGAATATTTTTTAGGATTTATAAAAAGCGCATGGCAGCTATCTTATTACACAATTGCTCTTATTTCAGTAATTCTTCAAATCATCAATACTAACCTTTGGTAAAACTTTAGGATTTTATTTTACTTTTTGCGCTCAGAGCATTTCCTGCAGTGAAAATGAAAAAATTGAGCATGCTCTTAAGGAAATCATATCCGAAATCATATTCCATGCTATTCTACAAATATTACATTTAACTACAAGAAAAGAATACACATTTTTTTTCTAAATCGATTTTATATAAATACAATGTCTTACAACAAGTTGAAGACCCGCCCATTTGAAAGAAAAAAGGTTCAATAGTGCCATGCTATGTTTCACAGCCCGAAAGCTATATTAAAGCATCAGCCGTGGTTTAATCCTGATTCTTTTTCTTTCGTTTCCTAACTTTTATACATACATTCCTTCTTTTTTTTTTAAACTATTCCAATCGTATTAATGACATTTCAGTTGACATCTGCAATCAAGTGGGGTTTATTGGCGGGTTTAGTCTCGTTGATCATGAAATCGAATAAAAGAAATCCCTTTGGGTCTCTCCGTCAAGATCCTTCGCCCGCTTACACGCCCGATTATTATCCTAATGGCACCTTTTTGCAACTTCCTGTAGGTACAATGCGTTACTATCTATTCGGTAACCCAGAAGGAGAGCGTGTTGTCCTTGTTCATGGCTTTTCAGTTCCTTGTCCTATTTACACTAAACTTGCTCAGGAATTGGTAAAACAAAAAAAAAAACTTGATCTCACTTTATTATACTTATTAAAAATGGTGAACTCACAATACATATATCTAGGCTGATAGTGGTCACTATGTACTTGTTTATGATCTCTGGGGCAGAGGCTACTCTGACGGTCCCGATACCTATTATGATGAAGCCCTCTATACCAACCAGCTAGCTAGTGTTTTACAAAAAGTTGGGTGGGAAAAGGCAAATGTCGTTGGACTCTCTCTGGGTGGTGGTATTGTCACCTCTTTCACCTCCTATTATCCCGAGATGGTAAAGAGACTTGTCTTATTGGCACCTGCTGGGTTAATGGAGCCTGAAGACATCCCTCTCTATGGTAAAATTGCCAGATTACCCATCGTTAGAAACCTCATTGTCCATCCCTATTTTAAAGCATTCGCCTTGGCTGCCATTGGAAAATTCTCTAAAGATACCAAAACCAAAGATATTGGTCAGTCCCATGAAGCCTCCGTTGTTATCAGTCAAGCTGCAAACTGGCAATTTAGACATCACCCTGGATTCTTCCGTGCTGCTCTTAGAACTGTCATTGATTACCCACTTGGTGGATTAAATAAGAGATATGCACAGGTCGGTTCCCAGCCTGAAAGACCCGTTTTGCTTATTTGGGGAGATGAAGATATTGTAAGTTATATTACTATTAGGAGATACAGAAAGAATGAAATGTATATGCACGTAAATTACATAAATAACCAAAATTTCTATGAATTAATTTATAGACGGTTTATTACTCAAATGCAAAGACTTTAACATCACTTGTACCTCATGCCAAGTTTATTACTCTCGAAGGAAAGGCACATGACATTGTGAATTCTGACTGGAAGAGAACGGCAACCGAAGTTATCAACTTCATTGCTGACACTAAACCTTATGTCCAATAGTAGTCTGACGTTCCTGGAAATATATATTTATAAATAAAAAAAAAATAAACAATAAAAACTTATTTATTTTGAACACAAAAAAAAAAAACGTAGTATCTTTACTATTGTATTTTTATTTATTTTATTTATCTATTATTTTTTACTGCTTTTTTTTTATTATTATTATAAATATTTAATGTATATTCGTAGTGTATTTATATCCTTATTTTTATGTATATGTTGTATATTATTTAAATGTAATGCAGAAGAACAGCAACAATTAGAGCAGCAATTAGAGCAACATTATAACAGTGACAACAAGCAACCCACACTGATCAAAAGAGATGATGGAGACATTGACGACGCCGACGATGATGCAACTGGAGACACTACACAACCTATTGGAAGCGACATTGCTTCAGACTCGAGTCGACTATTCAAAGGAGATCCAATGTCTGTAAACTTAACTGATACCATGGAGTTTCAGTTCTTTTGCGAGTTGGACGACATATTCTGTAAGAAAGTATTAAATTCTACTTTGTCAGCAGGAAACAGCCTGGCGCAAGTGATCAACCTAAAGACAAAGATTGTGTAAATAAATAAAAGAATAAGGATAATAAGAATATACTAATAATAATACAACTTAGAATCCAAGTTGCTTATTATAGCTTCTGTCAAAAACAATGTTCAAATAGTACCTACGGCTGGGGTACTTCAAGTTCGCAAGTAAATAAGGCTGCTTTTAAATTTGAATTTCAGGATCAGTGTTACTTATTATATCTATATTTATTAGTTTACTGTGCATTTAGAAGAAGCTGATTATAACTTTATGTATCCTCAGCCGCTTACTAAACAAATCTCACAATTCAGTAATAAAAACAATACAAATTGGATTCATTACGACGTCGCCATTGACCTTAACCACGATATGTACATGAATGCCTTTGACTCTGACCCACAAGACGACACTCTGAATGGAACAGGCATTCCATCTGGAGGAGGTTATTGGTTTTCAAATGATTCAACTATTATGGAGCATCAAGTAGACCTCTCCTATGTCATATTACATGAGATGATACATGGTCTAGGTATGGCTAGTTCATGGGCTCCTTATTTTTCGGATGGGAATTCTCCATTTTATCAATTGCTCAATGGTTTTACTACTTTTGAGAGCGACCTCAAGTTCATTACGCCGAGTCCACAGTATTATATCAAGCAACAAACAGGTCCGACGTACATTACGGGGTTTCAGCCAAATATGATTTTTGATAAGTTTCTGTATCTAAAACAGTCATTTTCAAATAGCACCGAAAAGCAGTGGTTGGGCAGTATTGGCTTTGATATGCAGAACTTTTGTTTGATGGATACACAGGCTTTCATCGGTAATTTTATCAATGCGTTTCTCGATAATGCAACACAATCACAGGACGCAACGAGTATGTACGTCTCAATGTCATCACCTGAATCACTCACATTCAAGTTTTCCGACTCGAATGTACCAACCAGTCTTTACCTTACAAATTCTTATTTAAATCAAACTTATTCTTCTGTAAAGCTATTAACTGGACCTAATTTACTCAACTCTATCAACACGGGCCAGCTTTATAGACCTGGCATTCCCATTTCTCATTTGGCAGATTCTTATAACAATACACCAGACTTTCTCATGACGAACACCTTTATACTCGGCAAGACACTAGCAAGCATTGTAGAGGATACTTATAGTAATATACCCACAATCTATTATAACGTTTCAGTACCCACTCTAGTCAATGTCACTACCACTGTCAACCATACATTACATAATCATTCTGTTGTCAATGAGACCATCACCAATCAAACAACAGTGAATCAAAATGTACAATATCAATATAAATCACCTATTGGCCCTGGTATACTGCGTATATTGGAGACGATTGGCTATTCTACTGTGTTGACAAACACAAATTATAGTACAAATGTGTTAAAGACGGTCAAACCCGACACTACTTGTGACAGCAATAGCAATAGTATGAATGCACAATCACTGAGTGGTCCTAGCAGTCTAGCCAGCAAAGTCAATTGTCCACCATCATCCTTATTATCCCTATTATTATCATTATTATTATCATCTGTATTGTTATAGTAAATAAACATTAAAAATAAAACAAAAAAAAAAAGTTAATTTTGTTCATAAACGCAAAAAAAAAAAAAAAAAAAAAAAAAAAAAAAAAAAAAAAAAAAACAGGAGAAGAAGAGGAGAAGGAGGAGGAGAGAAGTCAAAAACTAATTAACTCGTTCTTCTTGTCTCATATTTGCATGAATACAAATAAGCAGGGGAGGGCTTACAATTCAGTTATAATTCACTGACTTAGGAGTGTATTACACTCCTTATTATCACTGTGATTAATATGTTTATTATATATATAAAATATCCTTTTTATTGTTCTTTTCTTTCTTCCTTTCTTTTTTCTTGTTTTTCTTCTTATTGCGTATAATATGCAACAAGCTGCTATCAAATCCAAATGGAATTCGCTAAAGACATGGTTCACACCAGATATCAATCGACGAAGACCCTCTCAATGCAGCATGGTTAGCAATACTAGCTGTGGATGTCAGCCAGATGAACTCGTATTATTTGCACAAAAGAGACCTTCATTAATGGATGAGTTTACGTTCCCCTTTCGACGCCGTTCCTCAAACGCATCATCGGAACTATCCCAGCCGGACTTTCAAAAAGAGACAGAGAAAGTGTACGACATGTATGCACTTGCTATTGACGAAATTAATTATGCAGAGGATTCTAGAGGATCACCTTATTACTCTGGTGACCGAATTGCAGCTAAAGAAGCTATAGATGCATGTCATCATGCTTACGTCAACTTGCTGAATTTACATGAGTGCAATAGAGACCATCTTGAGGCTACGATTGGTTTGAAGATGGCCTTTTTACAAGAAAAGTACGAGTCTTTACCTTTAAATGACGATCAACGCTCCTTCTAAATCTCTTTTAATCTATATCCATTTATTAATAATACATTAATCATCCTTCTTCATCCTTTTCTTTCCTTTTATCTAATATATGTATATAAATATGAAAAAAAACAAATAAACTCTTTTTCTCTCGCTTTCTCCAAAAAGAGTAAAGTAGCTTGTGTAACTTATTCCATATTACACAGAAAGTACCGCTTTTTTTTTTTGGTTTTTCTTGAGTATTTGCTTGGCATATTTTTTTTTTTTTTACTTCTTTTTCTTTAAATAAATAAACACAAATATGCTTTTAGAATTGCCAACTGATATATTCTTTGAATATATTTTGACTCAAATCGATGTTGCAAGCCTTGTAAGGTTATCGGCTGTTTCAAACCACTTTTATGCGCTCGTAAACGATGAATATGTGTGGCGAAAACTCTGCTTCAGAGACTTTAATCTGTCGCCCGATAATGCCTTTCGTCAAACAGGTTGGAAGAGGCTTTATCGTCTATTATCACATCCAAGAGTGTATGTTTGGGGTGAGAATTTTGATGGTAGATTAGGCTTGGATGAAGATGATATGAGTGAAGGTGAAGAAATAGCTAGAAGTAATATGTTTCGTACTATAATAAGGTAATGTTTATATATATGTAGACGCGTAAAGAGATAAATGACTGACTAAAAGGAAAATACAATGCAGAAATCCTCGAGGTCGAACGATTCGTCACCAGAATAGACACGGCCATCAGGTAGCGTTGCCTGAAGAGTTGAGATATCTACATGATAAATCCATTGTCGATATTGTATCTGGAGGTTGGTCTTTTCATGCGCTTGATAAGGATGGTTTTATTTGGTTTTGGGGATCGGTAAATTGAAGAAGAGTGTACATTACAAAGTTGACCTAAATGTCTAATTGTACATTTTCCAGATGCAGCAAGACTTGACACCAAGACAATCAGTTGGCGTAAAACGCATAAAGAAACCACAGAAGCTTAGATTGCCCGATCCTAATATTCGCTTTTCTTCTGTCTCTTCTGGTCGGCGTCATGCCATTGGACTCTGTAAGGATGGCTCAGTGTACCACTGGACCAACTGTGAACGTATCCAAAAGATCGATTTGCCAGCTTTAGAGGTTGCACAGGTCACCGCCAATTGGGAGCATTCATCGATTTTAACAAAGGATGGACAGATATTCAGCATTCCACGTCCTGATTTTATCATCCCATCTCGTGTGAATGAAGAGGTACCGCCCACCATGATTGATAATGAACTGGGTGTGAATTTTCAATCCTTACTAGTCGATCGCCATGTCTTTGAAAGTCCTATTCAGGATGAACATGACAAGTTTGTCCAAATTGCTGGTATCTTGGGTCAAACCATTGCGCTAACAAAGAATGGCCGTGTTTTAAAATTATCTACTGAGGATTTAGCTGCCTTTTCAACTAATCCTACACAACATACGATCGAACTAGCCCGATTTAGTTCAAAGGGCAACAATAAGTTTGTGGCGGGTAATCATCATAGCTTTGGTGTTTGCACAAGTGATGGTAAGGTGTTGCTCGGTCATGCAGATGCGCAAAAAGATACTCCGCCAACTACTTTTGATGAGTTTAATGGTCATAACGTGTGTAAAATGTCCTTTGGAGAGTAAGTAGGAATTTAATAAAAAGGAAAATGAAGTGCGCAGATAATAACATTCTTAATTGTTTAGTTATCATTGTGGTGCTATAACAACGGAAGGTAAATTGTTTACATGGGGTAGATGTGATGCAAAGGCTTTGGGACATGGTTTTGAAGTGAATTCTCTGGAAAAACCCAAAATAGTAGAAGGTTTAAATGATAAGTTTGTATTTGCTATTGGTTTTGGTGGTTGGCAGAGTTCTGTATTGGCTATTGATTTAAATGAATGAAATACTCCTTAAAAAAACAAAAAAAGATAATAAAGCTTAATTCGTTTTAACAATCGAGAAAGGTTCTATTTAAAATAAAATAGTGAGAAATGACAGCTCTCATCATAATTGCAATCATCTTGTTACTGATCTCAATTTCCTTTTTTATACATTTATTTTAAAATGATATGGAATAATTTTGATAAATACCAATGTTATCTACTTTTTTCTGTATTATTAAAAGGAGTATTTTCCTTTGGAAAATACTACAATAAACAGATAAAATATGTGTTTTTGTATTCAGTGTTCCCAATTTGAAATTTGTTACTATTTCGCAATAAAATATGGATGAATATATTCCTTTTGTTTCTGTTACTTTTTATTCACCTTTTTTTTTTTTTTTTGAAGAAAATGAAAAAAGACACTTTTTTACTTGCTTAAATATCTTCATACACCTTGGGATGGTGTAAAAAATTTTGCTATAATGGTAAAGAACAGACAGGTAACGCCATACACATTGTGAAGAGATTTTTTTTTAAGTCCTGCAGCCGACTTCACGAAGGGAAGTGGCAGCAAGGAAGAAGAGGGAGGAAATATTGATGCTATTAATAATGACGGTGAAAGCCCTTGATCATCTAAAGATATTGACAATTCATTTTATAGCACTGATAAACACCCGAAATTAACCTAATATTATGCTTACTTAGCAATGAATGACCAAGAACAATAGAGTACAGATGGAATAGATTCTTCAAGCACTTTTGAAACCTGCTCTAAAATGCTCGTACGAATATAAACAGAGTATTAAATTGGATTTATTTATCACAAAAATCAAAAAATCAAACAAGGCCTAACCATAACACCTTTATACCATAAAACTGAGTTAAATACTTTACAATAGAAATATTCAACTTTATAATGGCAAGAGTTTCATATCATTTACAAAATAAACGATAATTTGATGATGTCTTTCACTTTTTCCTTTCATAAACATAAATCTTGTTTTTTTAATTTTTTGATCGCTGTTCGCTTGTCACAATACATCATATCATTAATCAATACAAAAATATGAAAAGTGATCCTTAAATTTTTGAAATAGTACGTATATGGGGTTGCATATAATGCTTAAAAACTTTATAATCGATCGATCTTATTGTTATAAGCCTTAGAAATAAAGTAAAATACTTACCTACTGCCTTTTACTCTGCTCCTCTCTTTCTCCCTTACCTTATCTCCTTTAAAGAGGCTTAGTATTTAGATATAACATCCCTTATACCACTATATTAGAGCACCCAGATAAAGGTGCTTGATGCTTTAAAGAATAGATTTATTATTATTATTATTATTATTATTATTATTATTATTATTATTATTATTATTATTATTATGTTTTTATAATCCAAGCTCTTCGCATCTTTAATTGTATACAAAAAATAAAATAAAACAAGGGACAAGCAAATTTGAAAACTTATTACCATATGACAATGATAATATAATCTTCCTTCTTTTATTTATGCATCTGTGCGTTTATTACTATTATTATAATGAAAGCATCTCAGAAATAACCCTGATTTAGAATTAACTTGCTTTTAGATTATAAAACACTCCCTAAAAACAATGATTCTAGAAACATAAATTATATTCTATTGTAACAAATATAGAATCTAAGAGAATCTTCAACATGATTTTAATTGACTCTGAAAGATGATAGTCTATTTACGTAAAAAATGGTAATGAAATATAATTTTTTTTATGAGTAATAAAATTAAGCGAAAAGAAGAAGATAATAATAAAGATATTACATAAAAATCATCTAAGTAGTTTTAGATTTAACGCTTTCATGCGAAATTCTGGGTAATACGAGGTGACCAACCAACAGTCTAGATAATAAAAAGAGAATGATTGTAAAAATAATAAAAAGCTCAGCTATACAAAAGTGACTGATGGAGGTACCAATCTCCAACCAGCTGCCATAATCGGTCACGAAATAAAAGAAGTTGATGGTCTGGATATCAGTAACTGTCATCACCGAAAGGAATAGAGTGAATGGTTCAAGGTCAAGACTGCTGCTCAAGATGCCCAAAACAGATGATACCACAAAGAAGGGGACAAGTACCTTGATGATCAATAATGTGCCCATCAAAAATGGATTAAACATGGTGGTGAATCTGTATACACTTTCGAGAGAGAAACTACTTAATGATGCAACATTGCCTGTTCCAAAGAATGCAACATTGATGAAGAATAGAAACATGAGAACAGAGCGCCCATCACTTGCACTGAGTGTACGGCGTTCGGTAATACGTTTTCCTTTGTAGAGTGCACGCTCGACTTCTAACCAGAGAAGAACAGTACTACAGAAGCAAACATAGAACATAAGCTCATATGAAATACTTAATAGTACCATCATGGGTCCAAATGCAAAGCAGATGGTAAGTAGTCTCGTAAAATAATCTTCGGTGGATGGACCACGGTAGATAAATGGAAGAATACTAGATATACCTATAATAAGAGATGTTATTCTTACTGTTGATACACTCATGTTAGTATGTCTATTTTAAAACTTACTAACGATAACCCAACTAGCAACCTGATTAAATAGTGGTAAGCCATCGCGTCTTTGGAGACTAGCTGAAGTGGAGTAAAGAATGACCAAACTGATAAAAATAACAAACAATTGAACTCTCATCAGGATACTTGATTGTGGACTAACGCGCTTAGCAAGTTCAAGGTTCTTTAAGGTGTAGAGACTAAAAGCAATACCGGCAATTCCTCCGATAATACTGTATCGCAAAATTAGAATAATAGATAAACACATAGCAATATTAGCCAACTTACACAATGGATATATGTTCACCTTTTTCTACTGGCAACAAGGTAAAGGTACTTGTAGCAAAGCAGGCGCAAGACCATCCCAATAAAATGGGCATATTTCCCTCGCCATTACGCACTTTTTCTGGCATTACAAGTGGCCATGCAGATAAAACAAGGAATATTCCACTCAAGGCCTCTCTGTAGAAGAAACTAGCGACCTAAAATAAATAAATATTAGACAATATTGAACATGCTGTTTTTTTTTTTTAAAAAAAAAAAAACAATAAAAAAAACATACCAAGGCTTCTAATCCCAAAATAGCACCAGCAAAAGACAAGAACAACTTCATCTTTCCATTCTGAAGACTTAACCGTAGAGCATGAAGTAAAACACCATAATTGCGGCAAATATGGTTCCAAAAGTAGATCGGGAAAAACACATATGCATAATACATTTTTGGCATTTTCTGAATCCACAACATGCCAGATAATCCAAACGCAATCAAAACTGAAGCTGCATTAATCTAATTATGCAAGTGAGTTATAATTCTACAAGCCATTTCCTTTTTTATTACCATAAGTCGAGACTTTATCGAGATATCCGTGTTTGTGCCTGCTATCAAGACATATTTCTTGATAACAAACTCCAAGCAGAAAATACACCATCCAATATAGCCAATAGTAACGATACCTCTCAGAAATAACCAATCGTATGTTTGAAAGTAACGCAGACCTTGGATACTTAAACTCATCAGCTCTTTTGACTTTTGTTCGGCCAATGTAAATTCCTTATTATCAATCATTGCTTGAATTTGTGCTACATGTAACAGAGGATCGTTGTTACCCGATAGGCCTTGGAATGGTCTGAAAAACAATTCGTGTTCCTGCTTCTCATCTATAGAATAAAATGAATAAATTAGTCTTTTTCTTATAACAATTTCTCGCCCTCCTTTTACTTACTATGCTTTACTTGATATTGTTCAAGGATCTGACGTGCATTAGCAAAGGCTGCCTCTGCCTTATCATATTCCGTTGAATTTAAGAAACTCAAAGGTAACTCCCCAACTGAGTTAACGGGAAGGTTAATACCAACCAAATGAGCCATTAATGGAGCAATATCAGCCTGAAGTATATCATCACGTTGGATGTCAGACAAACCCCAATCTTCTGAAAGTGCATCATGACCCAATCCAGAATAGATTGGGTTACGAATACCTGCTCCCCATGAGATAATTGGTGTTCTTGTGTTATCAGGATGTCCATCACCATGACCACCTTTATATATATATATATTATTATTACCATATTAACCAACAATAAATGACTCTTCCACTTGATTGTTACCTCTGTTGTTCATTCCATGATCTGCAGTGAATACATAACTAGTGCGACCATCATTATGATAGAAATCTTCTATCATGTCAACTATTTCCTTGATGCCTTTATCCACCAATTTAATATTATCCAAATACTCTTTTGAATGAGGCTTAAAACCATGTCCATTTGTATCCAATCCAAGTAAATGCAAGAAAAACACAACCTTCTTTTGACGTAGCATACTATTCAACTGTGGATCCACTGTCGCATTCTTAAACAGCTCCTTTACATGATCAAATACCCAAACATCCAAACGAGAAGCCTCTAAATGGTGCTATGATTGAATACCACTTGTCTGTCACTCAATCATGTTCATTGTTACTTACCACCAGAGAAATCCTCGTATTCAGGTGGATACATAAATGTCTCTACTCTACTAGGATCGCTTGCACCTTGCTGAAACATGGGCAAAATATCAGGTGAGCCAAAAGACCAAGTGTGTTGTGATTGATTAAAGACTGAATCGAAATTAACTGGATTCATAGACCAGCCTAAATATAGAAAACAGCATTAATCCTGCCTTTCTCCGTGTTTTCTTTTTTTTTTTTTGCATATAATATTACCTGTTGTAACCGCACTCACATCTTCATAAAAACCAGCAATAATAGCAACATGACCAGGTCTTGATTCTGTTGGTACGCGAGTATGTGACACTCCCCATGATCCACGTTCAGTGATGATGTTCCTTAAGAAAGGTGCACGAGTGTTTCCATCTTGATCTAGTTCAAACAGCTTATCTGCTCTTAGACCATCGCCTGTTTTTTTTTAAAAAAAATTAAAAATAAGCGATTGAGGTTATATGTTTATACATAATATGTCATATACTTTACCTACAAACAGAAACAAACGATCTGCTGGTGGTTCCAGGGGACTCTTGTGAGGAGTCATCCCGTGGACTAAAGGAGAGGTAAAGTAAATATCAAAGATGCTAAAGAGGTAAATGATGTGGAAAACCACACCAATTACCAACAGTGCTTCACGCGACATGATTGATATAAAGAAAAAAAGAAGAAAAAAGAGTGAAAAGTATCCTGTCGTCTATTTGTAGAAAGGGGCATTCCATTCTAATAAAAAAAAAATATAAATTAAGTAATTTTATGGATTCACTCCGATTATGATTTTCCTTGGTCAAATCATCATCTGCTTAGAACTGTATCTTTTATTTGTTAACCAAGCGACAATGGATACTTGAGTACATAGGTTAATCTCTTACTATTAGTAAAATAGCACTAAAAGACAAGGTATATATAAGTTAAAACTATCATTATCATTATAACATTATATTAAAGAGAAAAACCAGAAGAATATACTATAAAGTTTTTGTTTTTATTGAATGAAATAGGGCTAAAGAGATCTACCATCCAGCCATTTTTAATAATTATATGATTATACTTTTTATTCACTTCTTTATATCTAATATCTCTATGATGCTCTCCACACAATCTTGACTAATTTATCAAGGTACAAAGTGATATTTTCATGTACCAGACCCGGAATCCTTTCCCTCTTTAAACCCAACCACTCAACTGGTGGTGTTGCATCCCCCATGATTTGTAACTGAGGTTGGAAATTAACGTGATGAAGTGAATGGTATTCGTATTGTTCTTGTGTTGACGATGATGGATTTAGACCGCTCTTTATAGACTCTTCCTCTATAAATGACACTGTTTCAGAAGATGGTGTTTGTATGATGGGCGATAAGGATTTACGATAATAAGGACTATCCAAATGCTGATTGTTGTTATCCATGTCCAACGCACTACTTACGCCGCTCAATGGTGTAGAGGGTTCCATCATAAAGTGAGTTTCATCTGTTGTCTTTTTAAGTGCTCGATCCAGTTGGGTGTTAAACATGTTCATCATTTCCTGAAGGTACTTGATTAATCCAATATTGAGTGAAACACCAACACGTCCTCCAAACTCTGCGTTAAACTCATGCATGATCTTGTGTCCTAACTGTGTTGACTCCATTGTAATACCAGTGGATGGAATACCGAAAATTTTGGTTCCTCCCAAGTTTTTATTCCCCTTTGTTGCAGCTGCTGTTTCTGAGGCTTGAATACCTGGAATACTGTAACGCTCCATCAGATCCTTACCACACACATTCTTTGCAAGTGCCGCGTGCGAGAGATGGATGATAAGTCTACGGTGAATACCCTCGCTACTTTCAGGAAGTTCTTGTAGATTGACTTTGAATTGACTAGCTTGCAAATCCACATTATCCAAATCTTGGAACTGGTTGGGATAGATAACAATCTCGATACTCTGGACACAGATAGATACTTCGCTTTGGAACAATGTGCTTTTGTTGAGATCGTTCAAGTTGTGAGCAGAAGCAACAGGTGATAAATGTGGAGTTGGGCATCGTGATCCTTCCAAACCAAACTGTCGTAGACCAGCTTCATCCTTCTTTTTTTGTAAGAGATCATTGAATTTTTGAACCATGGTAATAATGACGGGCACTGTCTTTACCGACAATCTAGCAATCAAAGCCTCCAAGTCAGCCGAAATAGAAATGTCACACCTCTCCATGACACGATTCACATTGACATTCAATTCAAGCGACTGCTGCACAATATCAAGGATATTTTGGTATTCGTACTCAAAGGTGGCAGTAAATCCATTAGAGCGCACCGACAGTGTGGATTTTTCTCGTTCCATGGGTCCATCCAGGTTGGAATAATCAACACGCCCTTGTATGAGTAAACGTTTGAAATCGGCGTTTCCTGATAATCGACCCTCGGATACAAGGCTAGAGTTATCCAATGATATACAGACACCTTTGGATTCAGAAGGTACATCATGCGCTTTTACAGAGAAATTTTGAGGGATAAGTGTGATTTTTCCAATAGCAGGACCTAAATCAAGTGAAAGACGTAAGGTTTGTAAGGAAACGGCAATATGTTTGGAGAAGGGTGCTGGCGGTTGCGATTCTTCCAATTGACGATCAAGCTGAATATCTACATCGGATGCGGCTAGATTCTTTGTTTCAACCAACGAGTTTTCTTGCGGAGGTGGTGATGCTGATGAACCCTGAGTTGGTGCTTCTGGTAAAATAGGTTGATCAAACCAGTAAGAGTTGAGGATAATTAAATCTTGAAGATGACGAATGTTCAAGTCACCCTGTACATTAGGTAATTCAATAATGATGGATATATCATCCTTAGAATCACCGCCTTGTCTTTGAGAAGTAAGCATAGCATTGAATAAAATACGATCAACACGTGCATTGAGACAGGCTTCTGGAGAGAAATGATGCTTTACAACTCCCGTAATTTCACGTACAGAGCCCACACAACTCATAGTTCGAGAGGTGGTATCACTAGAGAAGGCGTTCATTAAAAACTCACTTTCCTCCCATCCGAGTGAGCAAATCACTTTTGATGACGGTTGACAACTGAGGTCTAATTGGGTTCGAGACAAGCGCAAGAAGAGAGAAGCATTAAGGTTTGTTTCCATTTCCACCTGAGCATCTCTGTCTGCTTTACGTTCACTTGATTGCTGAATGCCAAGTTTGAGTCCGGTGACGACCTCTCTTAAAAACTGAACGAGAGCAGGATGAAGTGTATTTTTGCTTTCACGAATAAGAATATCTGCATGGAATCGCTTGGGGCTATCTTGTACAGTTGCACCTGCCCCCAAAGGTGTCTGATAAATGAGCCAAGCACTAAGACCAGGGATGTTCACAGTAGACATGTTCCCCTCAACCATCATCTGATCCGACCCTGTGCGAATACGCAGTGTTCTGATACGTTTCTTTTTGTGGGCATTATCCGAATGGCGCTTGGGATACATACGAATCGTTCCGGTCTGACACTCAAATTTACACTCGATATCCAAATGCACTGCCTCAGACGATGTTGGCAATTCAGGTACTGCTGTTGGTGTCTTTACTGGACTTGCCTTTAAAAAGTTGGATTTTGCAGTAAAGGCATCTACACGATTCATACTCTTTACGTAAATGATACTCAGCATATTGATATAATCCGCAATAGTACCGTCCACATCTATTTCAAACCCTCCTACTTGTGCGTCTGCCTTAACATATTGTAAAGGTTTTGATTTCAAAGCCAACACATTGCAAGAGACAAATGGAATACTGATCTGATTCATACGAGGATGATTTTCCGCCACGAAATGGTCAGGGTTGTTTTGATCGAATTTCTTTACAAATTGGATAGCAATGTGATCCAAATGCAAAGCCCCCTTTTCGATACCCTTTGTGCGGAATTCAACTGATGGAATAGACAAGAGAAGGGCGCCTGTGTCTATTGATGTTTCGGGGAGAGTCGCATCCGATTGTGTATCTAGTGGAATCGCAATACCTAGACGTCCCATTTTTAAACTGATGGTTTTTCCCTCTAACAGCATATGTGACTCCTCTTGCAAATTCTTTGGTAAGTCGCTCTTTATTGACTGAACAATACGCTTCGTATTGTTGGAAAGTTGATCAATCTCGTCTTTCTTCATCTTTTTCTTTTTACCAAGTTCCGTGTCATAGTAAATATACATTTCAGCAAGTTTACCAAGAGCAATGGGCTGCATCACGGTCTGAACCTTTATGAATTCGATGGCGATACAATCCAGTCCACTTTCTTCGATATGCGCATGTGTGGCCTTTTGGCATCCCTTTTCTGTGCATAAGACCAAATAATTTTGTACACTGAAATCCATTAATATGTATGCCAAGCAATTTCGACGATATACGGAATCATCCTCTCTACTGCTCTGTTTTTCAATATTCTCCTCAGGAATGTTATGATCCAATGATAACGAGAAGTTTTTGGCCAGTAATTTCCACGTAAGCTGATCATCCTTACCATCACCCTCACTAGATATATGTGCCTCTAGTACATTTGACCGGAAAACACCTGTAGCAGACGGACTGGATGCAGATATACTTAGTCCATCCAATGCAATATCAACCGCATATTTGAAAATACGACTTTGAGTACCCATGATATCGGGTGAAATGGGATCGGATACAATAGTGTCTTTGCTCTGTTTTGAGTAAGCCACAACCTCAACCAATTCATTGATTTCATTCCCCAAGAGTGATTGTGCTGTTAATAAGGAGTCAATCAAGCTAACATCAAGTGACATGGATATGAGATCGACTGATATCATTGACCGCAGTTTAAGTTGCTCCACCTGATTTACACTTTCCTGTCTTAATGAACCTGTGCTGTGTATACCAGGAATACTAAATGTGCTTGTACTCTCCTCAAAATGACCTTTGCTATGTGTTTTGGTATTCTTTGTAATGAGTTGTATAACCTGTTTTGAAAGCTGAAAGGAATACATATGCATTGGCATAGCCTTGTGTTGAGTTTCATTCACCATGACAAAGAAATCTAAAATTTCATACTTGATGCTAAGTGAAGGTAGTAAGTCGGCCTTGATAAAGAACTCATTCAGTAAGAATTGGAGTTTAATATCAAGTTTCTTTATAAACTTTGTATTCGATGCTGTCACTGTGGTCATGGTCATCTCCTTCTTTTGTTCCTCCCATTCTTTAAGTAAATTCTGAAACATAAAGTGATAGCGTCTTCCCTGCTCTGTTTGCCACTCTTCCACAAAACTATGAAGGCGCAGTAAACTTTGAGGAGCATGCACATGGAATTTGTGGACATTTGAGAAGATATTCAGCACATCTTTACAAGTATCGCCTCGATTCCCTTTCTTGGAAGGACGGGTTATTTGAGAGATATTGGCATTCAGATTGGCCTGCTCCAAGGCGATGGCCAACAGAGTATTGTAATGATACCCGTTGCTATGGTTTAATGCCTCCTGGAAGCGAACACTCACTTCATGAATGCCACCTGCTGCTTCAAGTACGAGACGTGGATCAGGATAGCCATTTCTACGTGAAGTGCGATTCGAACTGCGTTTACCAGAACCTGTATCAGAATCAGTTTTATCGGTATGGAAAAGCTGAAGAGGCGCAAGTTTAGGATTAGAGAACAGTGCAGAGCCTTGGACACCAGATATGATGCTTTCCATTTGTAGCTTCTGCGTATGAGCTGTCACCTGAATACGATCAAGGTTGACAAGTGCTTGAGCCACGACATCGACCTTCGTTAATAGCATATCAAAATCGAATTCTTGATTGTTAACTGAGGCTGGAGAGGGTGAAGAGGGGTTTGAACCAATATTTCTTGACTTTGTTGCATGAGATAAACTCTTTAATTTCGTAGTAAACACGCGCTGTACAGTGATCATATGTCGAGCAAAAGCCAATATATACGGATTGACAGAAACCTCAATATCACCAATGCTAAGCTTCGTAATGATATCCAAATACCCATCAGCAACTGCAATACCAGACCGACGAATATCATCTGTACTTTGTCTTGGGCGTCCTTCTTGCATGGTTGAAATAGCAGATGGTTTAAATAAGCACTCCAAAAGGAACTCTGCTGGTTTTATCAAAATACTGTTTTCCTTTATATCAAGTTCCTCCTCATAGATACAGAAATTGAAGTCTAAAAGTTTTAACTTTGCAAAGTTCGAGGATGATGTCAAGAATTTAACCAGTTCGTCATTGATATTCTTGCTTATGGTTTCGTCACCTGATTTTCGCTCAAATGGAAGGGTAAATAAACGACAGGTTTGCAACTCATCCTCATTGATCTCCCAGCTACGCCACTTTTGAAAAGTTTCAATCACATTTTCAAACATGGCATCGGAATCCACATATTGAACCGCATCTCCTGATGTAAGGCGGTTTTGGAGGTGCTCCCGTTTTTCAATCGGCATACATCGTAAGCAATGTCGCATACGCGCTAACAGCTTCCAACCTACATCGTTTCTGAAATGTTCAGAGCCAAGTCTAAGCATATTTGGTGGAGCAGCGAAGAAAATAGGATCACCCACAACGTCAGACGAATCAGAAAAGTCTGCAATGGCGTTGATAAAGGTCTGTACTTGTCGAGAACGTTGATCTTGAAAATTTTCGAGAATACCCTTTAGATCATCAACAAATACGAGCCAAGAGTAAACAGCACCAACCAATATCTCGACTGATTCGGTAATAACAATAGTATCTAGCTTTTGGATTGTCATCTCTGCATAATTGGGTGTTCTTGCTCCAAGCCATTTAAAGCTAAATCCATCCAAACTGAGGTCCAGCATGACAAGCTCATGGACTAATGTATCATCCGAGTTTAGGTTGTTTGTATACAAGTGCTTGTTTCGCAATGTCTCGTACGGAATACCAAATGCAATGGACTGTGTCTGATGTTGTTTAGAGATATACTCCACTGTTGACCCCATATTTCCAACATCAATATGAACACGGGACTCCAAAAGCACCATATTAGACTCTGCTACCTTCTTCTTCTTTTCGTTAAATGCAAAGTCTTCAAATCGGACACTTCCAGTCATACGGAAATCATTTAAAAATATGTCGGCTGAGCACAATACCGTATCCTCTGAGTTAAATTGAGTCTTGACAAAGGACTCGCCGTATTTATACGAGGGAAGCCCATCAGGTACAGTTACGTTTTGGATAAAGTGAAGGTAGGTTTGAGGTAAAATAACAGCAAATCGAGTGCATATGTATTGTGCAGTCAAGTATCTGGTAAGTTGCTCAATATATTCCATTTGAAGTGCATCAAGCATACTTTCTAAATCCCAGTCCTTTTTTTTTGAAAAAAAAAAAATGAGCAAACATGTTTTTTATTATTATTATTTGGCACTTACGTCTTTGATAATTTCTTCTGCTAACTCTTGAACAATCTTAACAAGAATAGGGGTGACTAAAACAGAAACCGGTCTTGTTGCTTCAATCACAGTGGTAGCTATCACTTCGTCTCCTTTACCATAAGCATCCGTTGTATCACAGTCTGGGGTTTGTTTTAAGCCTGCATTTTTATCGAAATAACCATCTGCATTATCACCAGGTGGTGTATCATAAACAGGTCTTCTTGTTTCCTCCATCCCCTATTATGATGTTAGAAATCATCTCTCTTTCTTTATATATTGAAATAGATGGGGGCGTTTTTACCTTTTCAGGAATAAATGTACAACGAGGTGGAGGAATATAAGAGTGAAAGAAGTTACTATGTGAACAACCAGTTGACGGCTTATTGATTTTAAATCTTCGAAGATAATCACTATAAGGGATTGACTGTGGGATTGCTGCCTTTAAATCCTTTTGAGTAGGTTTACATGAGCTTGTTTGTGAATGAGTCTCTTCGGTTGACGAATCATATTCTATGCATTGTAAAAAAAAGAAAAAGAAAAAAACAACTGTGAGAAATATACCTTCCATTTTTTCCTAGCCTTACCATCACTTTCAAATTCACTTTCTGAATTATCTGAATAAAATACAGAAGCTGGATAATCAAAACTATTATCATCTGACCCTTTTGCCGTATAAAATGAATCATTATCACCAGAACGACCGCTTTGAATTGAACTAGTATCAAACATCAACTCATTGTTGTATTGGTCTACAGCAGCATCATCATCATCATCATCATCATCGACATCGGATACACTATAAATAATATCGCTCATTGATGAAGTATGCATACTAGAATTGCTATATCCTCTATATCGTCCTCTTGACTCTTGATCCTCGGAATAGACTGATACATTATCACAAAGCGCTGATTTATCATCGACTTTACCATACATGAATACACGAAATGGCGGTGCATAGAGAACACCAACGTGGTGATCGTTGGTGGAATGAGTAGTGGATTGAGAGCCTATTAAAAAGAGACAAAAAAAAAAAGTTAAATACTTGATTTCGTATTATCAATGTTACATTACTATGAGACATATTATCATCCGGTTCATATAAACGAGCACATCGACGTGTGGAGTAATCTTGTGTTTTAATGAAATTTTGCTGGTCACCTCTTTGCTTTTTCCACTCTGCTGTGTGTCTAAATATAGTGATATTAAGACCTAAGTCTGCCTTTGCAACTTCGACCCAAGGATATTCGGTGTTCTAAATTATACATTTGCCATTTAACATATTGCTGCTATAACAGATGGAATGTACTTACATCGATTAAATCTATCGTCTTTGACTGGTCTGGATTTGCCAAAAATCGTGTAAGAATGGATGGTATCTTTAGACTGATTCTCTGACTGTATTTTTCATTGATTAAATTATCAAACTCAAGTAAAATTCCACTCTGCATACTGATATTTGTTGAACTACTCATACTCGTAAGACATACATCCACCTCTTGAACATATAGCTTTACAAAAGTGACATCAGGCAAGTCCTTGGACTCCATCTCTTGCGGTACAGCATTATCTTCATCAATAAGGTTGTAGGCAAATGTCTGTCCAAAACAGGAAAGACCTAAAAGAAATGATGGTTTGACTTCACCCGTTATTTTACCAATATCGAACTCCCAATGACACAAATAGGTTGCACATTCGGGTAAAGGACCATACAGTCGATGTGCATAAATATTGAGCCCTAAAATTTGCATTAATTTTTTTTTTTTTGTAGGTCGATTTGTATTACCCAATTTCTTACCATCAATGTAAACATAGTTCTTGGGATCTCGGGCATTCTTTGTTCTAAAAAAGGTTTGCTTTAATTGTGTGCTTGGATTACTATCTCTACTTATTGTAATAGGACTGATGTTGACGTATAAATCTATTTTTTGTTTTCGTTTAGTTATCTACGTTCTTTTTATCCAAGAAAAATAAAATATACCTAAATAAACATCCAAATTTCTCAATTCGACTTGGAGTTCTCGCAGTTCAATCTGAGAATAGCGAGAATAATCATATAAATTCTCTGGTAATAATAACACTCCATCTTCCAATTCAAGCAATAAAAACACTTCAAATGGATCACAAATTGGCTGTAAATATAAATATAAGTAACATAAATGGAACCAACTATTCTATTTATTTTTTGAAATATACCTTTGAATCAGCCTGCTTCTTCTTTTGTTCCAACCACTCTTGATAGTTCTGTTTGTTCTTTCTATACTCATCAATTGTTGAAAAGTTATTCCACGCACCAAAATAATTATCCTTTAATAGAAACAGATAACGGATAAGAGATCCAAATAATTTAACAGTTGCTCCATTGATCTTCACATGAAGGTTACATGATTCAGTATGGCGTAGTACATCTACTGTACTATAATAATCGTATGACCCATCTACCGTCAATGACACTGCCAAAGCAGCCTGTGCATCATCCTCCCTCAAGAATGAATTAAGTGTATGCGATGATTGAACAGATAAACCGACACTCCCTTGTTCCACTCCAATATCGAATTTGATGGCAGTCGTCTCGGGTTGAAATTCAGTAAATGGTAAGATGACATGAGATGTTATTTTGTGGGCTTGAAGTTTTAAAAATGCTGGATATATATATATATATATATATATATATTGATTAGAAACCTTTCTCTTAATATATTGACTGTTATTCACACTTACCATTATCGTCTATTGAGTTTGGATTATTAATCACATTATGCTCGTTGACACATAAATAAATGGTTGGATTTTCTAGATGAAATTCGATTTGATACAACATTGGTGTGAAATGCAAAAGATCCCCAGGCGGACCAGAAATCCAGTCCTTGACGAGGTCTTGCAAAAGGTAAATATGATCTCGTAGTAGAAATATACGTGGTCGTTTTGTGTTGATCTTGAATCCCCACTCTCTAAATCCATTCCACTGGAGAGGTGCAGGCATGGTACATTGTATCTATTTAAATAAATGGTGATGAATTTACGTTTCTCTTTCTATTTAATACTCTCTATTTACGTCGATTTTGTTTGATTGGATGAATGATGCATAATTTACACTTGTTGAAATATCGGTGTCTCGTAAGTTGATGTCTATTATATTGATGTAACCGTCTTCTCCTGTTGCAAAGGGAGTGACTACTTTGATGGAGGATCCTTCGCCTGCTTTGATATCAAGCCAACCAAAGGGCCGGGAGTAGTATCCATCTGAGCTGATTTCTAATTCATTAGAACCTGGTGTGAATTTCCAATCCTAACAAAATAGAGAGATGAGTTATTGAATTAACAATGACAAGTGCTTCTTATTTACTTTTGACTTTTCGCGTGTAGGAACTCGTAGTTTTCCTTCATTCATGAACTCTATATAGGTATCGAATGAAGTTGCCACACGCTGCTGTCCAGGCATCAGGCGAGTGGTGGGTATATTACCACGGTGCGAATTGGGGAAAAAGTAATCTTGCATTGCAGTTCTTTGTCTATCTGTCCATGGTCCATAGTGTATTGTTGCATCCCATAATAGTATTTTTATACCCCATTCTGGTGGCAATCCACCATTACCTATATCGATACCAACACCTGCAAACTCATCTGATGTTTCAGGGGTTGGGACTGGACCTAATATAGAGTTAATATACGCTCATTTTCTTCTTTTTTCCTCTTCTATTCTCGAGCAACATACCTGCATAATCTGCATAATAAGTCAATGCCATTTCATTGCATTCGAGTACACTGTTCACTCTAGCGTATTCTTCATGATAAGTGACATGTTCATTGGCAGATCCATTACTCATAACGCCTTCCTTCATCATCTCAGACATATGCTGCATCTCACCGTACTGCCGTGTTTTTGAAAATGGAAAAAGACATCTAAATGGTCTTATAAAATAGGCTAAAAGGCTAATTGAGATAAAAGTCAACCCACATGTATTTAATGATATAAAAGGTTCATTCTTGTGTTACGTTGTTTTCGGTAATGGCTGTAAAATACGCTCTTCTGGCACTTCTGCACTCGTATAATCCATATTATCCTTAAGATTAATCTGAGTTCGTCTTAGCACAACATCGACTTCTGACTTGTAAAAATCCATCTTTGATCTTGGTTTCGCTATACTATATATACCACTCGCTTGAGCTGTCTTCATAACGAGCATGGACTTTAGTTCCGTATTTCCAATCATGACAGCACCTGTAGTGCATTCGAATTGGAGTGGTAGCAGTCTTTCCATCAATGAGAATTCTGCTGGATTAGGTGATTGGTTCTCTGGGTCGACTGTGGGTAGCATTTTGGTCATTTCAATCACTTTTTCCTGGTCGGGAGAGTCGGACTCTGTTGGTGATGAAGTATGTGTCTGTAGTCCCAATATATCCTTCATTCGATGATAGGCGGGTGCATTATTATAAAAGAACCATTCAAGACCTTCCATACTGCAAACCATTCGACAGGGCAGGTTTGCGTTTTTACCTGATATTATTGTGGGTCAATACAATGTCAAAATAATAACTCTGGGTGTTTGTCTCACCTAATTTATCGTCTTGTGTTTTTCTGACATTAAGCAACCAATATCGAATAGCAATATGGCCCTTCACAATGGATATGGATTGATTGGTTGATAGATAACGAAGGTTTTTGAACAGTATTCGACCACCCAACAGCGTAACACGAATGGAATCTACCGATGAACAAGATGATGAATATACAATTCAGTGTAATTAAATGCGAGGAATCCAAAAATAAACATACCGACTTCAATGTAAGCATTGTATTTTCTCCAAGTATATTGGTTGATTATAAAGGTAAGAACTTGTCCAAGTGTACGATTAAAGTAGAATAAAAAAAAGATAACGACAACAATGACTACAAGACAATAGACCACAAACAACCAAAAATCACTAACGGATTGTAGATTGGAATTTTTGTTTGCTACAATTGACATGAAGAACATTTTTTGCTTGTTTTAAAAGAGAGAATGTGATAAAAGGAAAGGAAGGTCTTGTAATTCTTAAACCATAGGTTTAAGCGTAAAGGGAAAATACACACAATGATTTTTTTTTTTGTAAAATATGATTTATTTTTCATTTTCAGCATGAAATGATCTGTGTTTTTGTGTGTGCAAAGGAGGCAAATCCCCCTTTGATCAATTTTATATATCAAATTACTTTATTTGGTCCAGACTTTATGAGTAAAGATGAAATATATTTATTGATAGCTAATAAACCCAATAAAAAAGGGCTTAGTATACTGACTTAAATGACAAACCCAAAGGTTTAATATACAAGTTTAATTAACAAACCCAAAGGCTTAGTGGCTTTTTTTTGTGGTTTTTATTTGTGGTTTTTTTTTTCTTGCATTTTTTTTTTTTTTTTTTTTTTTTTTTTTTTTTTTTTTCTTTTTTTTTTTTTTTTTCTTTTTTTTTTTGCACTTTTTTTTTTTTCCATATATCAGAAGAACACTGTTGTCTTCTTAGTCTTTCTCTCGAACCTTACCACCTCGTCCTCGTCCACGTCCAAGTCCACGTCCACGTCCTCTTCGTCCACCTTTTGCTGTGGCCGCAGCCTTTCTTCGTGCCTCTCGGTTCTTCTCCAACCGTTCACCCCAATATCTCTCATAGTTCTCGTCCTTGAAATCATCAGGTTCAGCATCCTCTGCTGAGCTTGACTGGGAGAAACCACCGCAGATCAGTGTATTCTCCCACTGAGAAACAGCATCCCAGAAAATATGGTTGCTGCTGGATAGAAAGTCGGGTGAGAGTGTGCTATCATCGGATTTATCGGCGTCGGGAAGGAGAGTGAGGAGATGTGAGTGGTCTTCTGGCGATAACTGGCTCAACCAGATGGGTATCATTGACTAAATAAAAAGGTTTAGTACAATATACAAAACAGACTTGTTGGTTCATTTACTTTTAAGTCGACTTGTCCTAAAGGACTGTCTTTTGTGAAGAGTAATGCTTTGTCAATGTATCCAATGTACGATGGCTCAGTTGTTGGGCCGTTGTTAATTTGTTGAGGTGATTTCACACTGGAACTCTTATGTCTTTTGTTTACTGTGGCTGGCAAAGACTTTGAAGTAGAATCGATAAAATAGTCGTCTTCGTCTGAAGAGATCTCTGCATATTGTAATGATCGCTTTCTATTTCGTAAACTTCTATTATCAGAAGTAGGCTGATTATTGTCTACAATAATTTTATTGTTAATTATTAAAACAAATAAAATGATTATTTTTTATATAAAGATAGCTACGGTCGATGGAAGAGCTCATCTTATGGCTTGTTTTTGTGGAAATAAAAAAGGAAGTTGATTTTTTTTCCCATCTCCACAGATCTCCAAGTATATATTTTCGTGTTTAATCACGTGATATTTCCAAAAAAAGTTACTCTAATAAAGCAATCTATTCATGCAATATCAGCACCTTCATATTTTATGAAGTCAAGGAAATAAATATATCAAATATCCTTAATACTACAAACTAGGATTTAATCATGATGACCTGCTGGAATTCTCTCTAAATGGTATAATGAAAATTCTTCCTTTCTCTGATCTATATGTTTACGCTTATGTCTCTTTTCATAAAATGTATAGATTAGAGCATTTCTTATCTTACTTTTTTTTTTTTAGAATAAAGAGTTCATTTCGTAATGAATTGAAACAATTCTCTAAGTTTAGATTTTCATTTTCTCAAGACGAGTGATAAATCACTTTCTTAAATAAAAAACCTGGTGAAGAATATAAACGGTGTGTGACTGAAAAGTTTGTAGAGGGCAATCAACGTCATAATGCAGTTAGTCTGTAGGATAGAAGGTAACGAAAGGTTGCTTTCTACTAATACCATGGTGCAGAATAAAAATCGATATCAAACGATCCAACTAAGGCAAACAGTTACCAGCTTATTGAGATCCTTAGATTGGAAGGATGAATGAGAATCAATTGAATGAAGTTGCTAAAGAAATTGCCACCATCAAAGAGTACATTACTATGGATTATTAACTCAAAGAGATTCAATAAAGCCGACAAGAGAGCTAATTAAACCATGAGACCAGTTAAATATGAAAACAGTATACCTTGGGTTTATGAAATCATCTGTACTTGAAAGAAATTATTTAAATTCTACTCGTCTTTACAGTCAATATGCTGTTCTTGATTTTAGATTTAATAATATAGATTGAAATTTATAGAGGCATTATGTGGAATCATTGAAATAGAGGTTTCTTTTTTTTTTTTCAAAAAGATTAATTTAATGTTAATTGTGTTCCTACAGATATGGTTGTACGGCCAAAATGGATGCGGCTAACTTGTCTTTGGTGATTCGCCTAGCAGAAGATGACCCTACTCTTCATTGTTATATTTTAATTTAAAAAATAATAATAATATGCGTATTTGTTATGCTTCATAATAATGTTAATCTTTCTTCTTCAACTGATCACATCATGTCTCAACAACACCTGCTCAACAAAATACATTTTTTGGTATGACTTGCTTGTTTTATTGTTTATTCATTACATTATTTTAAGTGGATATTACAATATTACGTCTCCTATAATCATCGCGCCCGTAACTGTATCTTATATTTGATTCAAGTTCTTGATTTTTCTACCTGTCAACTTTCTGCTTTGGATAAACCAATTTATATTCATGCTAGACTGCTGCTTTATTTTTTTTTGCCATTCAGATAATTTCATTCGAGATCACACGGAAAGTATACATCCATTTCTCATGGATCGATTATAAATTCTCATTATTTCTATGCTCTGTATTTGTATATGATCTTTTATTTTCGTTTTCTTTTAATCGATAGTGAAAATTCCACTTCTCTCTCTAAAAAAAAAAATACTTTGTGAAGAGTCTACAAGATACTTATCAACTCGAAAAAGAAGTGCAAAAACCTCATGCGGGGGTCGAACCCGCAACCTTTCGCTTAGAAGGCGAATGCGCTATCCAATTGCGCCAATGAGGCTTTCCTATCAAGATTAAAAAACAAGGTTTTATATTTTGTTATTAACACCGGCAAAATATTTATGCAGCCAATTAAATATATTCAAATGTCGTGTACATAGTATTTTAAGCATTTTTGATTGGATAAATACCTGATTCTTAGCTTTTTGAGATTTTTGACATGCTAATATGCATTATTTTACCCTAGATCCTTTTGTTTAATATTAAATAAAAATAGAGTAAGCTAAATTAAAAAAAAAAAAAAAAGGGCACAGTCTTTACGGAAACTATTGGTTTGATCAGAGGTTTATAAATACTCGATTTTTATTTTATGTATGGTGATGTTATTTATCAGTTGTTATTGTTCCCCAGCAAAAATGTTATTGTCTGGGCCAAAGATGACAGTAGGATTACTAAACGTAAAAAAAAAAAAAAAAAAAAAAAAACGATATAAGGTGACCCATCAGTGCATTGAAAAAAAAAAAAAAAATAGTTAGTTTTCTATTGTTTAAACCCTTTTCATTGAATCCTCCTCCCAAACTTACCATGTACGATTAATTGACTGTTTACCTAATTCTGTAATAGCATCCACATCCTTCTCATCCATCTTGAAGTATTCCAAGTTGGCAGCAATACGAGAAGGAGTAACAGATTTAGGAATGACAGCATAACCACGGTTAACACCCCAGTTAAGAATAACCTGAACTGGAGTCTTGTTGTATTTATCAGCAATTTCCTTTACCTAATATATATATAAATACAAACCAATTGTTTAATATATATTCATTTTCACTTTATATAAAAAAAAGTCCCCTTTCATTTTTTTTTTTTTTTTTTAAAAAAAAAAAACTCACCAAAGGCTCATCCACTGTCTTGAGCGTCTTCTTTCTATAACCTGGGTTTCCAATAGGCGAATACGCGGTCAAAATAATATTATTGCTCTTACAATAAGAGAGCAGTTTCTCCTGGGGGAGATTTGGATGAATTTCCACCTGGTTCACACTAGGAGGAATCTCACACTTACTCAAGAGATCCTCCAACATGGGAATAGTAAAGTTGGAGACACCAATCGAACGCACAAGCCCATCCTTAACGAGCTTCTCCATCTCGCGCCATGTATCAATGATGGGGACGTGTGTCTGCTTTTGATCGGCTCCAGGTTTGATTCTGATCTCGTCGAATTCATAGCCCGTGAATTTGAAGGACATGGGCCAGTGCATCAGGTAGAGATCGACGTAGTCCATTTGCAAGTTTTTGAGGGAGCGTTCAAAGACAGGGCGGACATGCTCCGGGGCATGGAAGTGTTGCCAGAGCTTTGTGGTGATAAAGAGATCTTGGCGATCAACGTTGCTTTCTTTGATTGCCTTTCCTAAAGCTTCCTCTGTTTGGTCTTTTTTTGTAAAAAAAAAACAAAACAAATAAACAAATAATAATAGTCATTAGATAAATTGTAAGATATAGAGAGAGAGAGAGAGAGAGAGAGGGAAAGTGATAGTGAAACTTACAGACATAGGCAGTATCGAAATGTCTATAGCCAGCTTCAAGTGCTGCCTTGGCAGCTTTATATACTTGTTCGGGTGCATCGTTACCGCCAAAGGTACCATAACCGATCAAAGGGAAATCATAACCGCTGCTAAGCTATCAGATAAGATAAAGTTAAGTATATAAACATTTTTAAAAAGAAAACAGAATATTATACGCTACGTTGACAGTTGGAACAGTAGACATGGTGAATATATAATTAAATATGAAGAAAAAAAGAAACGAAAAAAGAAACGACGCGCTCCTCTTTTATATGTGAACACCAAAAGGTGCATGACGTCTTTGTTGCACCCATCTTAAACAAGCTTTGGTGGAGTTAATTTCGTTAATCTAAATCTCAGAGTCGAGTGCTGGACAGTCAAAAAAATAGCGTTAGTAATAAGCTTTTTGATAAGGATTAAGATGATGTGCTGCGGTATTTGATTGAAATTCAGAACCATGGGGATTTTTTATTTCTTAATATCGGCTTCAAAGATATGATTTTTTCCTGAAATGAATCCAAGCAAATAGTGCCATTATGGATACTGTCCTTTGTTTTGTATCTTTATAAATTATTAAATTTTGTGTAATTGGGTGGCGTTTTTAGTTTTCTTTTCTAGTCCTTTTTTAACGTGTTTTTTTTTATAAATAAACTTTAATGCTCTCCTCTTTTTTTGTTGTTGTTGTTGTTGTTGTTGTTGTCGTAATATATGCTTTACATTTATAAAGCACCTTCTTGGCTATTTCAAAAATTGATACGTGTTTTTTTTATATTTTTAAATGTATTACTACAGCCTATCATTACACACACAATGATAAGGTTTCGTTTTACAGCATCGTCGTACATGGCTATTCTCTTTTATACAAACACAAAGACATGTAACAGAAAAAGTATATTCCCCTTGAAAGCTCCTTTAGTCCGTAAACGCTGACTTTATATCAAGGCGACGCTGACTAAAAAAAAAAAAGAAAAGAAAAGCAAACCACTTTACTCTATTTCGATGCTGAAAAGGACGTAACTAAATAAGCTTTCATGTCAATGTATATCTGAAACAAAAACAAAAAAGATGAACCCGAACTATGCACCCTTGCAGCCTCAAATGTAAAAATAAAATAAAGTTTATAGTAGCAAAAAGAGATCAAAGATGTACATGTATATGTTCATTCCCATTTCAAAACCAAAAAAGCTAAATAGCGTATTATATTTATTTTATTAAAAGCATCTATTTAAACTGGCTGGATTTATTCTGTGCCTTAAGCTCACGTTCATACTCAAAAGCAGACTTGACCACTTTCTTCATGGCAGGTGTATTCAACTTTTGCTCCAGTCGAGCATAACTATCTTCTGGCTTCTTTACCTTTTTAATATCTGCCAAATTGGATTTCTTGAGATTGTTCTTCCTTTTCCCTCTTTTAGGATCGATCGTATCCTTTCCCATCTGTTTCATCACATCATTTTCTAATAACTCCCATAGTCTATCATTTACATTATGGGTCACCTTTGATGATGACGAGGCATTATTATCAAGAGGCTCTCCATCATCATCTCTTGGTATGATCTTTCCATGGAATGGGCATGTTACCAGATCTTTCCTGGGGCATAGACCTCCATTACGTAGAGGATGTTTACAGGGCTAAGTCAATGCATTTAGTATAAACAAATAAAACTAAATTAAAACAGTTATTATACCATGATTTCATCTTGTTTGTCTGACTTGAAATAAATAGGGCGCTTACGTAATTCTTCAAGTAAATGCTCAGGCATTTCGTTGGAACCTTCACCAACACCCATAAACCGATGACTCTTTTCTGTAATAAAAAATAGTATAAAATAATGAATAAGTATATCTTTTATGAAATAGTAAATACATTTACCAATCCCACTTGTGTTAAATTGAACCGTTTTCTTATCCCAATAATAGAGATCATCACCCCACTTTATTTAATTATTATTATTAATTCATGCAATTCGTTCATATTACGTAATTGAAACTTACTTCGATTACTGGTGCTCTTTTCAGTAACTCTACATACAAAACATCCCAATTTATCAGCAGCTACAAAAAGCATCATAAAAAAAAACCTACCTTCACGTCTAGGATCCACTTTCTGCTTTCCTTTATCCTTCTTGGTCTCCTCAGTCACCTGTCTTTGTACTGGACCGCCATAAGTTGCATCCTGGATCATGCCAGGTTCAAACGATAATGGAAAAATACGCTGCGTAGGTGGTAATTTTGAACTTGATGGACCTACCGTGTCATTTTGTTGCAAAGGCTTTACTTCAATATCTTCGAAATCTTCATCTCCAAATTCATCATCGTCATCACTATTAGTTTGTTGAATTGGTATTTTTTCAATTGCTTCTATTCCTAATAATTTGGCTCGATCTAATTCCTCTGTCAGATTAGCTTTTAATGATATCAATTCTTTAATAAGTTGCTGTTTCTCAGACTTGTATTCACCCTATGATATATACACTGATATGAATATACAAAAAAAAAAAAAAAGTAAATATATAATAAAGATATTTACAATCAAATCAAGTTTAATGAGCGTGTTGATCCATTTGTTGAGTTGTTTGCTGTAGTTTGTCTCTAATACGGTAAATGACTCTCTTAATTGATCGAATACAATCTTATTCTCTTCTGTCTCCTCAATATCCTGCATAACGTCATCCTTAGACATTTCAATTGTGATTGTGTATCTGCTTGAACCTAAACCATACGATGTACTATTCTATTGTCATATTATGAATATAAACAGTTATAAAAAAGTAAGCTAATACTTTTATTCTTACATTGGTATAATGATCATTTTGGATCTGATTAGGTCCAGGCTCTCCTCTTAGTAAAGAGTCAAAGTCGAGACCCTCTTTTTCAAAATTCCTTGGTATTAAAATCTCAAAACAGCTTTTCTATGTTTATAATGAATACGGTGTCATATAACGCACTTATAATCATAAAAACATGCCATCTTTTCAATGTTTTCCATTACAAGATCCTTATGCTCCATTATGTCAAGTCTTAGAATATTATATCTGATCTGATGATTGGCCTGTATTCGAGCCTGCATGATTTTTTTTTTTAATTAATCTACCCATCGTTCTATCTCTCTTCCTTTTTACCTCATTATTCGCCTGTCTACGTTCCTGTGCATGTATCTCATAAAGTGACTGATCCGACCCATTCAAAAATCCATTTTCCAATAGGAAATCATACGCAATCCCAAGGGAGCGATAAAACTGATTGAATCGGGTATACCAATCCTTCATCAATGCAACTGCATACTTCTTTAGCTTGTATGCCACTTTTACTGGTGGTGGTAATGATGATTTTATGCCCACAGTAAGTTGAAGAAAGAGGGGTAAATCTTCTGTTAATAATTCTCGAAAACGTTTTGATCGATGGAATAGCACTTCAATTAATTGTAAAGTAGAGTAGCGAATCTATATATCTTTGCTTATTTAAAAAAATAATGGCAGCATTACACAGACACACACTCACCTCTGCATGCTGTTTTTGTAATTGGCTCTGAATGAGATCAAATGCAATGTCGATATGCTCATTAGAGTGTTTTAAGTGTTTTTTGATCAGCTAAAGGCCATTTATTACAAATATATACTTTTTGAAAACGAATAATAATAAAATAAAACCTTTAGTTTAAAAGGATCAAGTTGGGTTTCCCCAGTTTCTGTAATTTCCCTAATACAATCCTCCATGTAAAAAATAGAGAAACAAAAAGGAAGAGAGAGAAAAGTACCGCAGTTCATGTGAAATACCCTCCCCAAAAACAAGAGCCAATCAAAAACATGGGAATAGTATAATACAATTTTTATTTTTATTTTTATTTTTATATTTTTTTTTTACTTTCTAAGCAATTCTAAACCTTGGTATACTTTTTCATAGACAGTAAAGACAATACCACCCGAAAAGATCAATCTAGCCAATCGAGGTGTTGTACCCTTCCACAGTGAGAAGATACCATTCTGCTTGACGACCTTGACCAGGCAATCAATTGAGTTTTTATACAGTTCGCGTGCCTCTAGACTCTGCATGCGGGTCTTTACAACGTCCAAGGGCATTGTTGTATATACCGTGACAATACCAGCCATGGCACCAGCTGCAAATGTATGAGCAGAGGGCAATGGTTCGTCTCCTTTACCTCTCCAGCTTTGGAGTGCCGTCTTGAAATAAGAGTAGCAGGTGAATCGTACTGCACTGTTGGCACCTTGGCGGGCCATTACAGGACCCAATCCTCGATATATACCTCCAATACCTTCCTCGGCAATGATTGTTTTTGTACCGTGTACTAAACCTCTGTATTTTGGTGTTGGGCTGTTTCTATCGTGGATCAATTTTGTTCTATCATTTTTATTTTTTAAAGAATAAAAATGAGTAACATGAATAGAGAGAAAACATACAGCAAAAAAAAAAAAAAAAAAAAAGCACTTACTTTATGGTCTCTGAAGGTGTCACTACCAAAGCAGCCTCTGTCATACCCGCACCCAAACCTGCCAACATACTTCTCATTCCAGTCAAATGACCATCCTCGTCTCTCAATGCATTGGCAATCTGGTCATAGGTTAAGAAACGCACACCTGCCTTTGCAGCGTTACCAATAGCAAGTGCAGAGACACCGGTATAAACGGCCATAAAACCATGTGTACGCACTGTTTTGACAAGACAGTCAATAGGGCCCTTGAATTTGATCTCGCCTGCTTGGAGTTTTCCACCGGCTTGTAACTGGAGACGTGTCTTTACGTATTCGGTGGGGTAAGTGGCGATACCTTCAATACCACCGGCAACTGCGCCGGAGATGAGTGAAAATACGGGGTCTTTCTGTTTCTTTTCAGTAGCCATTTGATGATGATGATGATGATATATATATAAGAAGAGAGGAAGAGAGAGAGAGGGAACTTGTATCATTAAGTTTTTTTTTTTATTTTATTATTACTATTTTTTTTTTTTTTTGCATCTCATCTTTATTACCTAATATAGTAAGTGCTAGGATCATCTTGATTTGGTTTCTCTTGGTAATGGAAAATCGGATTTCATTTCTTTATACAATTTTCCAATTAATGACTGAAAAAAATAAATACAATGAGTCTGCTTGGATTCGTGTTTCTTTTTTAATTGGTTATACATGTAAAAAAAAAAAAAAAGGTGATATGTAAAGGCAGTTAGAAAGGAGGATCTATAAAAGGTCGATTTTAGTGCTAAAAAATCAAGTCAGCCAGCCTTCTTTTTCTTTGTATTTTCATAATGATATTCTATAGAAAGTGAATACATAGTGTGTATGTGTGTGTATAGTACTTGCTTATGGTCATCACTGCTTTTAATAGTGCATTCAAGTGTATATAAACGATGATCTGCGTACTTTTCAACTTAAAATAGTAGTAAATAGTTGAGTATCACAAGGATATTTCTGGATTTGAAAAGAGTGTGTGTTAAAAAAAAAAAGAGGTTCCTGAAAATTGGATCATTACCTTTCTTTATTGCGATTATCAAACGTATATTGACATTGTCTTAATATAAACAAACAAGAGGATGAGTTGACTGAAGAAAAATAAAACATGAAATAAATGCACATATATATTCTTCAGTAAAATGTGAGTGGTATAGCAAACAAGATACTTAATAAAGTGCAAGTACAAAAAAAGATAAAATAAATTCCATTCTAATATGCAAATGACATCTAATAGCTCCATGATAATAGTTGCTATGATTTAGAATGTGTCATCATTTGCTGCGAAGCAACTATTTCATATGGTAAAATAGCAAGAATGGACTGATTGATGGATGACTGAGATTTAATCCAGAAAAGCGACCTTTTTGATATAATCAATCCGAGAAAACAGTGAGAAAAAAAAGAGACATAAAAGCAAATGTATTGGTTTTTCTATGGAATAAAAAAAAAAGCATTTTTAACCAACCAAAATGAGATGAGTCAGGCAGCATCACTGTTTATCCGTGGCTTAGGTAACCAGAGTGGCGTAGCTTGAAATTCAAAAACACTATATAGACGGGCTGGAAAATAATAGAAGGAAAAAAAAAAGTGACTTGATTCAAAGTTCTTATTATTTTTTATATACGCGATTTCTTTTTTCTTTTTTAGACTCTTTCTTTAAGTTTTCTATTACAAATGTCTTTGGCAGACTGTAAGTTCACATTTTT
The DNA here is from genome assembly GCA_025399235.1 of Backusella circina FSU 941. Classification (NCBI taxonomy): domain Eukaryota; kingdom Fungi; phylum Mucoromycota; class Mucoromycetes; order Mucorales; family Backusellaceae; genus Backusella; species Backusella circina. The sequence continues at coordinate 115,354 of MU622293.1, forward strand.
GTCTTTTTTTGTTTTTTTTATATTTCTATATTTCAGGAACTTATTGTTTTTTGTTTTATTATTACTTTAGTATCTGGTCAATTCAAGTAAATGTCAACACTTTTTTTTTTTTTTTTGTTTTTGTTTCATAGTTGGGAGGGGGAAACTATCGCCTATTTTTATTCTTATTATTTTGGAGACTTTCTGATATATTTTAAAAAATATATCTGCGATTATTTTCCCTCTCGTTCTATGTACAACATACTTCTTTTTACTAACAAAATCCCTTTCATGTAATAGCTTCCCTCAGGAAGAAGAAAAGATCCTCGAATACTGGAAGGAGATTGATGCCTTCAAAACATCCTTAGAACTCAACAAAGACAAGCCCAACTTTGCCTTCTTTGATGGACCTCCCTTCGCTACTGGTCTTCCTCACTACGGTCACTTGTTGGCCGGTACCATCAAGGATATTGTCACCCGCTATGCTCACAACACCGGTCACAACGTCGAACGTCGTTTCGGTTGGGATACACACGGTCTTCCTATTGAGTACGAAATTGATAAAACTTTGGGCATCAAGAGCAAGGATGATGTCTTGGCTATGGGTATCGACAAGTACAACGCTGAATGTAGATCCATTGTCATGAGATATGCTGGTGAATGGCGTACCACCGTTGAGCGTATGGCTCGTTGGATTGATTTTGATAACGATTACAAGACATTAAACCCCACTTTTATGGAGTCTGTTTGGTGGGTATTCAAGCAATTGTTTGAGAAAGGACAGGTTTATCGTGGTCAAAGAGTAAGTATGAGATGTAAAAAAAACTAGGGAAAGAAGGAAGGAAAAGAAGCAGAAAAGAAAAGAGAGAGAAAGCAAAAATAGCGTAGAGAATATAGATAGAAAGAGAGAAAGAGAGAAAGAGAGAAAGAGAGAAAGAGAGAAAGAGAGAAATAAATAGTGTTTATCCTCTTTATATATGCATGTTTTCTTATTTTTTTTTTTTTCATTAGGTTATGCCTTATTCCACTGCTTGTCACACTCCCTTGTCCAACTTTGAATCCTCCCAAAATTACAAGGACGTCAACGATCCCGCCATTGTTGTCGGTTTCCCCTTAGTCAGTGATCCCACCACCCAACTCTTGGCCTGGACCACCACACCTTGGACCTTGCCCAGTAACCTTGGTGTCACTGTTCACCCCAACTTTGAATACATCAAGATCAAGGATGAGACCACTGGCAACCATTACATCTTGATGGAGAAGCGTCTCACTATGATTTACAAGGATCCCAAGAAGGCCAAGTTTACCGTCCTTGAGCGTTTCAAGGGTACCGACATGAAGGGTTGGGATCTTGTCCCCATGTTTGATTACTACAAGGAAGAATTCCAGGGCAAGGCCTTCAAGGTCTATGTAGATAGCTACGTTACCGACGACTCTGGTACCGGTATTGTCCAGAATGCACCTGCCTTTGGTGAGGACGATTACCGCGTATTGCTCGAACACGGTGCCATTGATGCCGATGGTCACCTGCCTTGCCCTGTTGATGATAACGGTTGTTTCACTGAGATTGTCACCGACTATGCTGGTATGTACATCAAGGATGCCGACAAGATTATCCAAAAGGACATCAAGGCCAAGGGCCGCATGATTGTACAATCCCAATTTATGCATAGTTATCCTTTCTGTTGGAGATCCGATACCCCCTTGATTTACAAGGCTGTTCCTTCCTGGTTTGTCCGTGTCTCTTCCATTGTTGACAAGATTCTCGAATGCAACAAGCAGATGCGTTGGGTTCCTTCCTTTGTTCAGGAGAAGCGTTTCGCCAACTGGATTGCCAATGCCCGTGATTGGAACGTCTCTCGTAACCGTTTCTGGGGTACTCCTATGCCCATCTGGGTCAGTGATGATCTTGAGGAGATGGTCTGTGTTGGTTCCATTGCCGAGCTTGAGGAATTGAGTGGTGTCTCCCCCATCACTGATCTCCATCGTGAGAGCATCGATCACATCACCATCCCCTCAAAGATGGGTAAGGGTGTCCTTCGTCGTACCGAAGAGGTCTTTGATTGTTGGTTCGAGTCTGGTTCCATGCCTTATGCCCAGCAGCATTATCCCTTTGAGAACAAGGAAAAGCTCATGAACGCCTTCCCTGCCGATTTCATCTCTGAGGGTATCGATCAGACCCGTGGTTGGTTCTACACCTTGCTTGTGCTCTCCACCCACCTGTTCAACAAGCCTCCTGCCAAGAATGTCATTGCCAGTGGTCTTGTGTTGGCTGCCGACGGTAAAAAGATGAGTAAGCGTCTCAAGAACTACCCAGAGCCCAGACTTGTTGTCGACAAGTATGGTGCCGATGCCCTCCGTCTCTACTTGATCAACTCTCCCGTTGTCCGTGCCGAGACCCTCAAGTTTAAGGAGGAAGGTGTCAAGGAGGTCATCTCCAAGGTCTTCCTCCCTTGGTACAACGCCTACAAGTTCTTCCTTACCCAGACCGCCGTCTTGAAGAAGGACTTTGACTTTGACTTCATGTACGACCACGATATCAAGAAATCTGACAATGTCATGGATCGTTGGGTCTTAGCCTCCTGCCAGTCTCTTATCCAATTCATTCGCCAAGAGATGGGTGCCTATAGACTCTACACTGTCGTCCCCCGCTTGCTCCGCATGGTGGACTTGCTTACCAACTGGTATGTCCGTTTCAACCGTAAGAGATTGAAGGGTGAGAACGGTTTGGATGATGCAAAGATGGCCATGAACACCCTCTATGAGGTCCTCTTCACCCTCTGTCAGACCATGGCTCCCTTCACCCCCTACTTGACCGAAAACATGTACCAAAATCTCAAGAACTTCACACCAAAGAACCCCAATGTTGTCAATGACAAGTCTATCCACTTCTTGGAGTTCCCCAGTGTCCGTGAGGAATACTTCGATCCCGAGATTGAACGTGCTGTCGGTCGCATGCAGGCCGTCATTGAATTGGGTCGTACCATCCGTGAACGCAACAACATCTCACTCAAGACCCCTCTCAAGGAGTTGGTGGTCATCCACTCGGATCCTCAATACCATCAAGACATCAAGGCACTCGAGTCCTACATTGTTGAAGAATTGAATGTGCGCACCATTGTCATCACCGACAATGAAGACAAGTATGGTGTCAAGTACAAGGCCGAGGCCGATTGGAAGGTATTGGGTCAGAAGCTCAAGAAGGATGCCGTCAAGGTCAAGAAGGGTCTTCCTGACCTGACCAGCGAGGACATCAAGAACTTCCTCAAGACCAAGGAGGTTGTCGTTGCCGGTATCAAGGTCACTGATGAAGACTTGAACGTTGTCCGTTACTTTGAGGCCTCTGACAATGCCCAATACGAGGCCAACACCGATCGCGACTCCCTCATCTTGATGGACGTCAAGCGCTACGCCGAATTGGAGGAAGAGGGTGTTGCCCGTGAGATCATTAACCGTGTCCAACGTTTGAGAAAGAAGGCCAACCTGTTACCCACTGATAACATCAACATGTACTATCGTTTCGATGGTGAAGCAGCCTCTGCCGAGTTCATCAAGGTGCTCCAGAACCAAGAGGCTACCTTGGTCAAGGTCATCAGAAAGCCTTTGGTGAGCGCTGAGACTCAAAAGCCTGAAGAGAAACTTATCATTGAAGAAGATCAAGAAGTTAACGGTATCAAGTTTGCTCTTGTCTTTACCAACAACTAAAAAACATACTCCCCCCCCTTTTTTTTATTTACTTTTTTCCCCCCCTCCCACCTTCATTTTTTTTTTTTTTGAAAAAAAAATAAAACAAATAATAGATATATAAAATCATAAATTGACACTTGTTATATTTTTTTTTTTTCTATTGAATGTGCTTTTTTTTTAATGTTTAATATATGAAAAAAAGATATAAAGAGAGGGAGAAATAGAATAAGAAAGAGTGGGTTTTAATGATAAAAAAAAAAAAAAAAAAAACTCGATTCTTTGATGTATGTTCTTTTTTTTTCTTTGGTAGTTTTTTGTAGCTTCGATATTTTTTTTTTTTTTTTTTGGTTTTTTGTATATATAAAAAAAGAGAAGTTTCCATTAAGAGAGAAGAAAAATAATTGGAGGGAGGTGAAGAGAAGATAAAAAAAAAATATTTTGTGAAAGAGGGTTTCCTTTCTAAAAGAAAAAGGAAATGTCCTCAAAAAAAAAGTATTTTTTTATATTATATTTTTCTGTGTGATTTTTTTATGCTTTTGGTCTTGACTTTGCTTTTCCACCATTATAACCATATTTTGCTCTCTTTTCAGCAGGCTTCAAAATCTATATAATACATTTTAATATCTTTTTATAAAAAAAAAAAAAATGCGCACACATTCTCTCGTGTTTACCTGGAAAGAACACATCAACGATTCATCCACACTCATCATAGCGCCGGCATTGTCGAATTCACCACAGTAATTTGGTGCAGAGAAGATGGTTACCAGTTGACGCTTTGAAAAGAATTCGTAACCATCCTCTACGACCTGATGTGCACGACAAATGAGATCCAAATCGTGCTTTTGTAAGAATCGGGACACAATGTCCGCGCCAAATGTGAATGACACACCACGATCATTTTCACTCCAGCCAGTGATGTCTTTATCGGGATCACTCCACAACAGATCACAGAGCAAACCTATATATTTTTTAAAAGATTAGAAAACACACACACACACGTATAGAAATATATATCCACGCAATGAACAAGCCCACTTTATATATACATATTGTAACTACTAATATTACTAATAATAACAAAAAAAACACTTTACCTGTATCAGGTACATCTGTAGGACGCATGACTCTACGAATCTGTTCCATTGTCTGTAAATCAGGTGAAAGGCCTCCATGCATGCACATAATCTTCTCATCAATAACAGCAGCAATAGGCAAGCAATTGAAACAATCGGTGAATATCTTCCACAACTTTATATTATATCGTCTTTTACCTAATGCATTGTTCAATAATCAAAAACAAACAAAAGCCGTCATCAACAACACTTACATTCATCATAGAAGCCATAGATACGATTAATGCTTGCACACTCATGATTACCACGAAGAATAAAGAAGTTCTCAGGGTATTTAATCTTGTAAGCCAACAATAAACAAATAGTCTCAAGCGACTGTTTTCCTCTATCTACATAATCGCCCATGAACAGGTAATTCGCTTCGGGAGGGAATCCACCATATTCAAACAATCGCAAAAGGTCATAGTATTGACCATGAATATCACCGCATACTTTAATAGGTGCTTCTAAGTCTAAGAGGATGGGTTGGTTCATAAATATTTCGCGTGCTTTTTGGCACAAGTATTTGATTTCGTGCTCTCCAAGTTGAACTTGTTTTCCGGGACGACTACCTCTAACTACAAAAAAAAAAAAAAAAAAAAAATGGAGAGAATATACATAAGAAAGGGAATAGGGATTTTAAACTATTTCCCTTTTCATTCATTACCTTCCAAGAGGCGCGATATGATGGAATCAACATCAGCTTCAACGATATCTGTCATTGTTTAAAGAAGAACTAAAAGAAAGAAGGAAAATACGCGTTAGAGAATGAAATAAAAAAGAAAAAAAAAAAAAAAAAAAAAAAAAAAAAGAAAGGGGGAAAAAAACAACAAAGAAGAGAGAGGGGGATGGAAAAAAAAAAAATTAAAAAAATAGAGGTCAAGTTGAAAAAACGTCTGATAAGACTCTATTATATATCATTCACCTGTAATAGAAAATAACGCTTGCTTTCTCTAGTGAAAATAATAGACTATTTTCACCATCTTGCTTCATTTACTTCTATTACAGACAATGTATATTGATAGATTCTAATCATCTTGTCCATCCCAATCCAATCCAAGTACCATCAGCAGCAAAAAATAAATAGAAGAGAAGAGGAAAGCACATCCAAGTAGGGTTATTATATACATACTTTGTTTTGTTTCTTTTGGTTGTCTTTTTAGGATGCGGTGAGTGATGTTAAAAAATAAAATAGAAAAAGAAGCAAAATAACACTAAGAGAAGTGAAATATATATATAGAAAAAGTATATAGAAAAAAGAAAAAGAAGAGAGAGAAAAATAATAATGAGAGAGAGAGAGACAGAGAAATGAAAAAAAAAAAGCGTCGTCACGTGATGTTGCTAGTGGTTTGAAATAGACAGAAAGAGAAGGTCTTGTAGTAGTTCATTCATTTTCATCCACCTCTTTCTATCATTGTGTAAGGTGAGAAAGTGCTTTATTGTGTATTCTCGTTACTTCATTTTTCTCTCTATTCATTCTATTTAATCAGACAACATTTTATTTAAAGAAATGAGAAGACTTTTTTATTGCTTTTTTTTTTTTACTCCTTAATTTTTTGAAATTAAAAAAGAAAAAAGCTGTCATGACAAATACTTGCAACCTTTATTATGTGGTTAAGTTCAACACGCGGTAAGTATTTTACTTCTTTAGAGTCTGTCATTTTACTTGTCCTTTTTGAAACACTTTTATCACTTTATCATTGAATAGGTTTCTAGTACAGCAAAGAGATTCTTTATGATGAACATTCCCCTTTTGATATATAGAATAGTCATAGTATTCATCATAATGTATCACGTATATATATATATTCATTCTCTCTCAGTTTCCCCTACATTCAATTCTTTTTTATAGATGGAAAACATGTTAACATTTTATTTGTTATGATAATCATTCTATACTTTGTTGACAAACAATGAAAAAAAAAACCCCCCCAACTTTAATATATACAAATGTTGTATCAACATTAGAATGTATAAATACGGGGGGAGAGGGAAATGAGTCTTTAAATTTGACAACATCCGCAGACTTGCTGCATTTTTTTTTTTTTTTTTTTTCATCTAAAGTAAAAGTGCATCATCAAAGATGATATGAATTTGTACAATATGAATTTCTAAATTCTGGGTGAAATAGTTGTGTCACGCTGAGTTTGTTCCTACAAAGTGAGGATGTGTGTTTTTTTTTAAGGTTTACATATATATTTGGAAAGATTTTTTTTTCGGGTGTGCTACTTGACGATAATTTGACATCATGAGTTTTTTTTTTTTTTTTTTTACAAAAATAAAGCAGTGGTGGAAGATATATATCAAAATAGAGAGCACATCGAAAAGGTTAAAGTAAGTTAAAAATAGGTATGCACACATCTTTCATTTAAGTAACCTAGTGGTGTAATGTAATCACTTCAAGATCTTTCATCGAGTTTTTTTTAAAAAAAGAGAAAAAGTATCCTCTTCCTCACTTATTGTAAAATTTTGCTGAAATAAGTTCACGGTATAGAAGGAGTTCCCCTCTTATAGAAAGGTATGCCTTCTTTTTCTTAGCGATATAGTTGACCTTACCAAAACTGGGTATTGGACTCTTGTGACTGGGAACGAGACAACGCACTTGGGTAACATTTCATTGCGTACTATGTTAATAAGATTCGAGAGAGGAGTGTTTGATCTATACTCTAGTTGGAGTTCTTCTTTGATTCTATAAGCATACTGAAACTATTTCAAGATCCTTGTTACTCATGATAATGCTTCCCGTGATATTTCTTCATCCCATATAAACTGGAACCCCCGCCCCTTTAGTCATCGGAAAGGACGGAGGATGGAAAAAATGAGCGGGCGAATCACCATAAAGTGTTAAGGTAGAAGCTTTCATTTTCTGATATCAAAAGTCTTTTATGACGGGGAAGTATTCATGGATGGTTTTTTTTTAAAAAAAAAAAAAAAAAAAAAACCTAGAGAATACGTGGATTCAGACTGTACGGGAAGGTTTACATACATGCCACTATGGATATCAATTTTTAGAAATGAAATGAAAGAAAACAAAGAAAAAACGAATAATAGAGGTTCTAGTTATAGTTTGGTCCAGTGGAAACACTTTACCATTTACCCCGTATTTTAATTGTAGGAGGAAATGCTGACACACGGAGTATTGTGAATCAATCTATTTAATATACAATCAGGTTTTACTTGTCTACAAAACGAAAGGGATATCATGTTATTATTTAACATTATGAGTAAAAAAAAAAGATGCATGTATTTTATATATTATATCAGAAAACACTGTATTGAATCATCTTGGCTCAATTAGGAACCATAGCTAGTGCCTTTAGACATGCTCCTTTGTTTTACGTAAAGACAGACAAGTTATAGGATCTAGTTTTTTTTCTTTCTTTTTTTTTTTTACGTGTTGTATGATCATTGTGTTTATTTTTTCTTTTTTTATATGATAGCACTGGTTAAATAAACAAAACTTGTATAAAAAAGGCTAATGGAATTCCTTTGTTTTGTCAATTTTATTATTTTATTGTTTTTGAAACAAAGAAATGGGTCATTTGATGTGCTTCAATGGTATTCGTTTATTAAATTACCAAATAATAATAATAATAAAAAACAATAAAAGGAAATATCTCATTTCAATACATATTTCCACGTTTCTTGCCATAGTTTCCATGGCAACGACAATAGTGTATTATATAGGAACAAGGAAGGTGTTGTGAAAAAAAGAAGAATTATCTAGCTTCGCTTTTTTCTTTTTCTTTTTTCAGCTTTACCCGGACATTGAACTTGATCTGAGATTGTATTAAAAGTCGCTTTTGCATTCATCTCATAACAAAAAAAGAGGGAGGGAGAGTCTGACTGAGTTGTTTTACAAAAAAAAAAAAGATAAATGATAAGGTTTATTTACTTTTTTTTTTTTGTATAAATCGAAAAATATTTTTTTTTTATATATATAATTCTTTTCTTTTTCTTTCCTTTCGGTAAGAAACTTTTCTCATTTTTCGAAAAATGGATATACCAAACAGTGCCAAAGGTGACAGCAATGTACCACGGATCCGTAACTTGCATCCTTCCCAGCTCTCACCTCAAAACACCCATTCCTATGGTGCGACATTCCAAGATGAATTACCCTCAAGCGAACATGGTGGTTCATTCACAGAACGACTGGGTTCCTTTGTAGGTTCTTATTCACGTACCTCTCTTATGTTTATGGCAGAAAATTTAGCAGTACCCAACGGTCCTATGGTAAATAATCATATATAATGAAGTGAGTTTTTTTTTATGGTAACACACTTTTTTTTTTTTTTTTTGGGATAGGATGATGAAGACATAGATAAATACTCTGCCATCTCATCTGGTTTTGTATCCCGTATTCCCTCAAAGACCTCCGTCTCCCGCCTCTCCAGGATCGAATCCGGGCCTAGCACCAGTGCCAATAACGAGCATGCATCGCTCCTGTTTAGCCATTTAGATAAGGTACTCTCTACACGTAGTATTGGTACGCTGGCAGATGAGGCTCGTTATGAACCTCACCCACCTGCTGCAAAGAGATCATCGTTTACACAGTCTATTTTTAATTCGATTAATATTTTGATTGGTATTGGTATTCTTGCCTTACCTTTGGGTTTCAAAGTAAGTTTTTTTATTTATTTATTTTTAAAAAAAGAGGGTTATAGAATACTCATCTATATAAAGTGTGCTGGTTGGGCCATTGGTATCTCTGTTTTTGTCTTTTGTTGCGGTTTGACCAACTATACCGCCAAATTACTACAAAAATGTTTAGATATTGATCCTGATTCCAGAACTTATGGTGATTTAGGGGCACTGACATTTGGTGCAAGAGGTCGTATCTGGGTCACTTTGTTATTTATTACAGAGCTCATCACAAGCAGGTAAAAAAAAGGAAGGGGGCGGGGAGTATTCCAAAAGTAATAATAATAATATATTGCTTGTTTTTAGTGTTGCTCTGGTTGTTTTGTTGGGAGACGGTATCGATTCCTTATTTCCCGGTTTTGATTTAAAAACAACCCGTGCCATCTCCTTCTTGATCCTGACGCCCATGCTGTTTTTACCGGTCCGACATTTATCTTATACCAGTTTATTGGGTATCATCAGTGCATTTAGTATTATTGTGGTGATGGTGGTGGATGGTTTTGGTAAAAAAGAGGCACCTGGCAGTTTGATTCAGCCTGCTGTAAGTAGTAGTTTTAATAAGAGTTCTTTTTTGTAAATTTGTATATATTAATACATGAAAAAAAAATCAGGATACCGAAATTTTACCCTCCAATTGGATGACTGTACCCCTTAGTTTCGGTTTGATCATGGCCGGTTTTGCAGGTAAAAGAAATACAAAAGTTATAAAAAAAAACATGTATATTCATCAACTTTACTTTTTTTTTTTTTAAAAAAAAAAAAAGGTCATGCTGTATTCCCTACAGTCTATCGTGATATGGAGAACCCCAAAGATTATAGACGCATGGTCAATTGGACCTATGTTGCAACCACCATTGTCTATTTCCTAGTTGCTTATTGCGGTTATTTTATGTTTGGATCAACTACAATGCATGAGGTATATACATAGAAATGTAGTTTAATAACACAACAACCTCCCTTTTTTAACCTACCACCTTTTTAAACAGATTACACAAAACATTGTTGCCATTCCAGAATACAACCAAGCACTTAACCGACTTGCAGTCTGGCTGATCGCCATGAACCCCATCGCCAAATACGGACTCACCGTCAACCCCGTGAATCTCAGTTGGCAAATATGGCTATTCAGAGGTACCGACCTGGAGACATGGTGTGAAAAGAGTAGCTGGAGAGAGCCCCTACTGACGGGTATCGGTAAGGTCCTGGTGAGCGCCTTCATTGTGGTTCTGGCCTATGTCCTACCTGGGTTCGATAAGGTCATGTCCCTCTTGGGCGCCTTTTTTTCCTTCATGATCTCGGGTATCTTTCCATTGGTGTGTCATGTTGTTCTCTTTCATCATGTTCTCTCTCCAAAACGCAAGTTGTTGGATTATACCTTGATTGCGATTGCTTCGTCCATGGCCATCAGTGGCACACTTTGGAGTTTCCTTTAGAAAAAAAAAAGGGGGCTGGAAGAGGTTTGCGATCTCTGTTTTGTTTGGATTCAGGAAACCCATATCCATATATGTCTATATATTTATAAACAATAAACAAAAAAGTACATAAATTTACAATTAAAAAAAAAAACAAACAACAATAAACATATAGAACTTTTTTTTGCTCGATTCATTTAAAGTTATTCTTATTATTTATATGTTGACAAAGATATAGGAAACAAGGGAGAGGGACTAGGTACGTGACATTTGAAGATATGAAGAAGATGAAGAAGACTGTACACTCGATAATTTCTCACTCAGTGCCTGATAAAACTTATCCCTGAACTTTGGAGACAACGCCATCAGCAAGTTTTCCATTGAGTCAAAATTGACATCCAAGTTGGGTTGTATCGATGCTAAAAACTCCTTTCCTCCATGGGTCACAGGAGAACAAGTCAAAGCCTTTTTTTTTTTTTTTTTTTTAAAAAAAAAAAAAGTCAAATTTTGTTTCTATATGATACACATCCTTTTTTATTTATACTGTTTTACCCTGTAGCCTTCATCGGATACTTGAATTACCACCATCACACCCTCTAATAGTGTCAGGTCGAGTTTACCTAAATTATGCATTTCATCTTTGTGGAATATTGTGGCTGATCCAGGGACAATGCCAAAGTCATACGAGTGTTTGAGATGTTCGAGCTCTTGGTCAAGTATGATTGGTGGTGCCATTATATTATAAGAGCGAAAATAATAAGAAAAAAGAGAAAAAAAGAGAGAGAGGGGAAATTACAAAAAAGAAATTAAAAAGGCTGAGAATAATACTATTTTGTGTGTGTTATGGAGGCAAAAAGGAAACGATGTAACCTTTTACTTTTTAATATATATTTGTTCCTTTATATTGTATTGTTTCTCTCTTTCTTTTTTTAAAAATAAATCCATTTTCAATACTCTTATTTTAATAAACGAATAGCTTTTTATTGTATACCCATTATTCTTTTATTTTCCCCCACAAAATAGAAAAGAAGAAAAAGCTCAGGTGACTACAACGTATTTTTTCTTTTTTTGAAAAAAAAAGCCAATCATATTTCATTGAGAGAAATACTTGTTATAATTTTGGAGCAACAACATATGCAGTGGTTGCTATCAATAACACGATCAGTGTCACCATCATCAGAATGATCCAATGAGAGTGAGAAGGCGCATCTCTCTGGATTGGCATACCGTCAAAGATACCTGCAGAGAGATTAGCATCAATGGGTTTCCAATAGTAGCCCATCCAGTTTTGTTTGATGGCCTCTTCTTGGCCTGATGGGATGCCACTTTGGTTGAGTTGGAGGGTGGCACCATCCTCGGTTTGGGTGATGGTAAGCGTGACGGTGGAGAAGTGATCTACACTTTTATTGTTTATATATATGTATATATTGTCTTGAGGTAAAAAAAAAAAAAAAAAAAAGCTATTTTACCTTTTGGCCAGCTCTTTAATCTCCATGTCTGTATAATCTTTTGTCCTGGTATCTTTTTATACACACACACATAATTCAATATAAATATAGAGTATCTCTCTCTCTTTTTTTTTTTTTTTTTTTTTTTTTTTTTTTTTTTTTTTTTTTATCTTACCGCCTCTAAAAGTGTGCCATGTACATTTCCATCAAACAACTCAAACTCTGATCCAATCCGTTTTGATACTTTTGCCTTTCCCTTTGACCAAATCAACGCCCTCTTTAAATCCAACAAGGCCTCATACACATCTTGTGATGTTGAGCCCTTAAAGTCATAGGAATGTTGTGATTTTGTGGTGCGAATGGGTTGATCCTGTTTATGATGTGAGGCGCTTTCCTGTTTTTGGAGAGGTTGTTTTCTTTGTACTAATTCGGGTGTCTGTGGTGTAGAAGGGCTCTCACCTTGATAGACATCAGAGCTGTGTCCTATATATATCATCATCAATATTCCATTTTGCCAATATATATATATATATACCTTACGTTTGATCAAGTCATTTGTAAATAAACTAAATTTGTGTCTTAGTTTAGGTTCCAATTCACTACGAATCACTTTTTTTGTCTGGTCTGCTATAGCATCACTCCCATTGATTGATATATTGAACTTTTGATAAGGTGTTATTTTAGTGTTTGCAAGTTTAAAAAAAAAAAAGAGACTTACCACATAGTCATCCAATGCTGTATCATAGGCCACTTCAGGTATTCTAATATTACCAAATATCTTTGTACCACTTTCATCCTGTGCCTCCCAACTGAGTGAAAGTGCAACATCATAAATGGCTAATATCTTGCCTTTTCGTTGGTTCAAGTCAACATCACCCGTACATTCATCGAGATGGTTGATTTTGACCTTGATCCCATTCTTTTCTGCTGTTAGTCCTGATAGTTGGTCTTGGAAGTAGGTTTTTGCCCAGGGAAGGCAGTCTTTATTGACCCTTTTTATATCGATTAAACGCGTATTTTTATTTTTTTTTAAAAAAAAAAAATCAATGAGTTGCTTACCAATGCCTTTTTTATTTTATGAAAAAAAAAGTATGAGTTTATATTATTACTTGTTGTTGTCTATTATTATTATTATACTTGCCAATTATTCACATTTCTCATGTCAGTCATTGTTATTATTACAAAAAAAAAAAAAAAAAAAAAGAGACAAGTGTTTTTTTTTTATAAAAAATTTCTCAACAATTTGATGTATAAAAACTCACTCGGGACTTTCCCCCCAATTGAATTATTCATGCGACTCCTCTTTTATTATAATTATTACTGCTAAAATGTTTTATTTTGCCTGAACAGCACTAGCATTCATGGCAGTGCCGAGTGCCGGAGCAGGTTGGGTGGACTCCTTGATGGCCAAGAGTTGTTTGGCACGGAAGGCTTCATAGTGAATCTGAGCAGTTGTTTCAATCAAGTCTTGAAGATGTGTACGAGTCAGGAAATTACGGAGATAAATAAACTCACAATGCTCCTCATTTTCAACTTGTAAGAAAAAAAAAGAGAGGGAGTTAGTTTTATATATAAATATAAAGATATAAAATATCTTACCATTGATAACACCATATCTATTCTTTCTACCTCTTACAGGTTTACCATCAATGACTACATTTCTCTCAGAACCAACAATGGCAAATGGGAGTAATTCCTAAAAAAAAAAAAAAAAGGTTGAGAGAAAGTTTAATATATATATATATATATATATATATATATATATCTTAAAAAAGAGATGGATAACTTACCCTTATACTTTCATTCAATGCCTGTTCTTGTTCATCATCCTCATCACTCTCATAAGGATACAATTTGATATTATGAAAGACCAATTCAGCCTTTATCTAAGGAGATATATATATATTTATAAGTCAAAAAAAAAGGGGGGAAAAGAATGATTTTCAAACTTTTTCTCTGTTTTAAATCACTTACTCTCTGTTTAAACAACTGGCGTTCCTCAATGGTAAGTGAGTCGGACTTTGCAATGACAGGCACCACATTGACCACTTCGGAGAGTTTCTTTAATACAACAATATCAATAGGCTTCAATCTAAATAGTTAAAAAAGACGTGTTAGGAGTAAAAAACAACAACAACAAAAAAGTAAGGGGAGTTTCTCTCTTTACGCATGAACAGTTGGACCAATAAAGAATAAGCAGCAATGTACTCTTGTATCTTGAATATATCGATCACGAGTAGCGGTTAATTCCTTGCGTAAATAGGCCGAATGCTGATCCTTAATGTACTTGATGATAGGTTCCCAACTATAGGAATAATAACAAAATGAATGCCATGGGCTATATATCTTTTTATATGTATATTCCTTACCAATTTTCATTATTAACCTGATCTCCGTAACCAGGGGTATCAACTATATTTAATCTTAGACGTACTCCGTTCTCCTCAATTACTTTATGGTGCATAAATATATATTCGATGATTAGAATAAGATTTATAAATATAAATATAAGCTTACAATGAGATACTGTTTGTATTTCAGTAGTTTGTCTTGGTGGTTCATCAGCTGCTAAACGTGCTTTACTTTCAATCAAGTGAGAGGCAAAGATGGTATTGACCAGTGTGGATTTACCCAATCCAGATTGACCTTTTTCATAATTGAATATTATTGATGAGTAAATATAAATATAAAAGTTGCTTACCTACGACCATGACATTAAAGTGGAAACCTCTCTTTAATAACTTTTTCTCAATCTGTTGTGTGATTGTATCAAAACCAACATAACCTTCCAATGAGGTTTGAAGAGAAGACTGCACAAAGTAGTATATATATATATAATGAATATATTTATTTATATCAACTCTTTTTAATTCTATTTACCACTGCAGGTTCTGTAGTTAAAGGAGAAGAAGTCATCTTGATATAATAAGAAACAGAAAGAAAAAGAAGTGAGAAGCCTTGTGTGGAGACAACATTTTAAAAAATAATAAAAAAAGGGGCATAAACCAGGAATGTCAAAAAAGGAGAAGCATATGTGTTGTGACTATTGTTTACCTTTTAAAAAAACGAAATGTTGTTTCTTTTTTTCTTTGAATAAATCTTTTTCTCTCTCTTTTTTTTTTTTTTTTTAATGGTTGCGAATACAGAGAATATCAAACGCCTGACTTCTTATTTGTTTATCAATTTACGTATTAAAATAACTGACGGAAGGGTGTTTATTGGTACTTTTGTGTGTGTGGATAAAGAGAAGAATATCATTTTGGCACAGGCTGAAGAGTTTAGAGGAGGTAGTAAAAAAAAAACACCTTTTTCAATAGTCTAGCTTATTTTTACTCATTATTGTTCATTTTAGATGAAAAGAGACTTGTTGGTTTGGTGATGATTCCAGGCAATCACTTGGTTAAGGTTGAAACTGAAGACATGGATGTCTCATCAGATCTGTGTACTTAAATTGTATATTAAATTGAAAGTTGTACATTATTATTATTACGAAAAAAAAAATGAAAATGATTTTATACCTACACGGCCGACTAATTAGGAAATTATGTTTTGGCACATCTCTTTTTTTGGTAATTCGTTCAACTCAGTGCCACACAGTTAGACGTGTAATTAAGAACTTTGTTGTTGATCCCTTTATAGAAGTGTGTTTTCATTAAAATCATCCTATTTGTAAAAAAAAAAAAAAGAAAACATTATCTTGGCTTTTTGCTTGTCTCTTTTCTTTTTCTTTCGCCATCTTTTTTTTTTTTTTTTTTAATTCATTATGCAAGACTACTACGACCAGCAAGATACAAGTGAGTGATTTTTAATAGTTTATCAGATCATGATAATAAACAATAAATATAGATCCAACACAAGAAGAGTTATTCAATGAAATTCATAATTTAATTGGTAAATTAAATAAAATAAAAAACGAATGATAAACTGATATATATATATATCTCTCTTTTAGATACCAGTAACCATGATGATTATTTCTATGAACAAGAGCTTCATCCGCAATCATATCATGAAGAGGAAGTAGAAGAACATCAAGCATTTACAAAACAAGAAGGTGTAGATTATGAACAACAGTATTACCAACAGCAACAGCAGCAGCAACAACAACAACAAGAAGAAGAAGAAGAAGTAGAAGAAGAGGATTACGTTTACGAAAGACCCATTCTCGTCGAAAGTGACAGTGACGAACAAGGAGACGATGAAGAGTAAGCGAAAAGATGTTTTTGTTACACACACACAAACTAACATAATTGGGCTTAGAATAACAACACCGGATCCCTATTCCGGTCTCCCACCACACCAACCCGCCCTCTGTTATCACTGCTGCCAGTCATTAACCTATGACGAGGAAAGACAGGGCGGTCATGATACACTCACAGTGGAACCACCGCTCTGTTCCTCCTGTGCCATCATCCATTCCAGACAACAAAAGAAGAAGTCCAAATTGAAGCGACCCAAGTCGTTTACATCCGAGGGTCTCTTTGGGCAAATGGCTGGCAAGATCAAACAGTCTGTGAATTTCCTCTCCCCCGGGAAATCAAGCATGGATCGTCGAAAGAGCATGTCCTCCTTGGAGATACCGCCCATCTCCACCACACCCATGGATGCGAGTGGTGGATTGGGTATCAGTCGACCGAGCAGTCGTGCCTCTTCGATCATTGAGGATGTCAAGCACTTCCTGTCGCCTATCCAGGGAGCACTCTCCCGCAAGTCGAGTCGTACATCGCTTTTGGATGACGATAGGACGGGTCCACAGAGAAAGTCGAGCCATACATCCTTGCTAGATGCGTTTAATCTGTGTAAACCAAAACCAAAACAGCAGACGGCGTTTGAGCGAAGGGGGTTTACCGATTATCTACCAGAGGGTACCGGTGAGGAGGACGACGACGACGATGGGTTTCATTTATTGGACATTGAGCCGTATGTACCTTTGAGACGAAAACAGATCAGAGAGGTGGATGCACTTTGGGAGAGAGTCGAGATTTATAGTAAGCTAATGCATTTTTTATGTTTCAAAAGAACAAGTCAACTTATATACATAAAACTTGTAGATCGAGCTTTTGCTGATTGTATGGAATCACAAACCAATGTCTTGCCCTGGATTGTAAAGCAATCGCAAAAGGGTCCTCCTGATGCCTATTTTGGTAAGTAAAATACCCTTTTTTTTTTCTAAATATGTATATTTATATCTTTAAGGTTACATACCACCCGCAAGGGAACCCAGGAAAATCTTTGGTGTATTCAAAGTCAAACCCAAGGTCAGAGAAGAACCAACACAGCAAAAGCTCGGTATCGATATCAGTCGCATCTCCACGCCCTTACGTCATCAAACAAGTCGAAACAGTGTTCTTTCCATATCATCACCCATCGATTATCTCTCAAAACCGGATGAGTTTGATACAATGGTCACCTTGGAGAAACCAAATGCACCTGCTGCTGTGCAGCAGCAACCTGTTTCCATCCTGAAAAAGAAGAAGTCGACTTGTGATGATGATTATATGAATGCACCTCTTGTGGAAGAAGAAGAGGAGAATTATCGACAGGCGTCCTATAGAAGCAGCAGCGCACAGAGACCCATGATGCATCATCGACAGAGTCGATCGAGTTTATATGATTATCCGCCACAGCGGGCCATGACACCCCAGCATTACCCCGAGGATTTTTATTATCGACCCAGAGGCTATTATTTTGACCCAAGAGACGACTTTGCACCGAGAGATCATTTCGTACCAAGAGACGATTTCTCACCACGCGATCATTTTGCGCAGCAAAGAGGCGAGAAATCACCTAGAGATAAGTTTGTTGTATCACCAAGACATCATCACCCTCAGCAGCAACAATACCATCGTCGCCACCATCAGCATGAGGAAGAGGAAGAAGAAGAAGAAGATTTCTATGATGATGTTGAAGAATATGATAGCCAAGACGAAGACGATCAAAGAAGAGGCTACTATGGTAACAATATAAAAATGACACCGCTACGCATGGAAGAATGGGAAAATGCCCTCGACATCTTGTGTGATGAGTTCCCAAGATTGGATCGTGCGTATCTCAATGATTTTTTGAGATCGGCTCGGGGTGATTTTGTCACGGCGAAGAACATGGTGATGGAAATGATAATGGAAACGAATCGTCGTCCTCTTTTTTAATAATAATAAAAAAATAACTATATACCCATCCATTATGAAGCTCATGCGCGCCATTGTTATTGGACTTACCTGTATGACATCATTTTTTTTTTTTTTTTTCTAAGTGGATAATGAGCATATTGAATTACTGAAGATAACAAAATAAGTTGTGTCAAGTACAGCATGGTATACACTCTTTCAATCCAAATACGTGATAATTCGGAGGAAATCATTTGTAAAAATGAGTTAGAGAGATCATCACGAAGAGAAGCAACATCAAACCATTCGTATAAAATGCATATATAAATAACGAATGGAGGGGGGTTCTTATTAGTAATATCGTTAGTATAAGCATAAAATTACACCTGAAATGGGACTTTGTTTTTTTGAAATTCTATTTTATGATCACCAAAAAAACGAATAGAGAACAATGAACGCTAAAAAAAAATGCTTTTAATATCATATTAGACATGTGTACACGTTTCGCATGATTGTATCACTCTTGGTAAAATGAGCCTAAATTCAAATAATAGTAATACTTTATAGCTCATAATGAACGGTAGATATAAATAACTAAAATGATTCTACTTTTTTGTGCTCCACTTGTTCGTAACAGGGTTAAATCAACAAAAAGTAGAATACTATCCGAGAAAAACACAATATCTGTTCATTCCAAATTTAGATGGTTCGCTTTTTTTTTTTTCATTGCTTTTTTCTTATGGTCCACGAAAAAAAAAAAGAGACAGGTTATAATATCTGTACTATTCCTATTGGAGAATTTGTGGGGGTAAAGGTGTATTGCCCCACCATAAAGTTTGCATTTTATTTTCTATAAATAATAACGCCCAATTGATATGAATATCATTTGATGTATTTAGATACCAAATCGAGTGCAAAATTCGCACATTTCGGTCCTTTATTTATCTACTTTTTTTTTGGCACATTTAAATTATTTGTTTCTTGTTTATTAATTGATACTCGATCATCAATATTGTATATCGGATAAGTTAGAGTTGTATATATTTGCCATTGCAATGGTGTATTTCTAAAAACTACATAATTTAATTACATATTTTTTTCAGCCTCAAAGTAGAACATTATAAATTTGGTCTTTATCTAATGACGTTTTTTCATTTATATCTATCCCTTGTATTACCAAGTACCAATTGAAGTATATAGTAGTAAAAGGTTATCTTCATGTTTTATGTCAACAATGGACATGAACGATTCATAATGTTGTTTTTTTTTTTTTCATTATGCAAACACATATATACAATGCATGCATATACCTTGTGTCAATCTAAGGTAAACATTGGAAATAGAAACGAGTAGAAAAATCGACTAAATTCTGTCATTCATGACTTTAATTGATAATATATACTTAAATATAATAGCAAAGGATAAACCACATGTATTTAATCTATCGTAGAAAATGTGGTCAAAATGACATTCCACTACGCAACAAACTCACTTGACACATTGTGGAAACAATTTAACCGAGAATACGGTGGTTTTCTTGGGATTTATTTATTCATATATATAAATATATATATATATATATATATCTTGGCTCTGACTATTTCCTTTTCTAAAGGTGATAAAAATAAAATGAAAATTGGAGTGATAGAGAACAGATACTCTATTTATTCGTAAGAAAAAAAAAACCAGTTATTTTATATATCTAAACAAAGAGTACTAACTTTTAGCCCTGCTAATGCTATTCCTTATTTCGTAAGAAAGAACATATCACAAGTTTGCGGCATGTTGGATTAAGAGACGAGAAATTGTGTAAATAATACCCATGATAAAAGTTGATGGGATTTTATTAAAAGTAGATGACTCTTTTTACTAAATTGTATAAGCATGGGACATGATCACAAATAAAATCACTGTTGATCATTGTTCTGACAACATAGATATGATTGGGTGGTTATTACCTTCTCCATTTACTTGTTTTGGCCCTTCCTCGGTTCTTACCTTTTCGAATGATTTGCTATTGTTTTATTTATTTATTTACTTGAATGGTGGTACCTGAATATTACAAATTAATGCAAATAACTTATATTATTAACATGAATTTTTTAACATATTTAACCTTGTAATTGTATTCCTATCACTATTTATATGCTTTATTAGTGGAAAGGTAGGTATTACAACAAGACTTCCAGATGGAGTATAACCGCATTACACATATTGGCTGTTTTAAGTTGTTTGGGGGTCAAAAAAACTGTTTGGCTGCACAATGTAAGGTGGAAAAAAAAAAAAAAAAAATAGCCACATAGGAACGATTATAAATTCAAGTTTTTTTTTTGTTTCCTTTTTCTCTCTTTTTTTTTCTCACTTGTTTATATATTCTATATATTACACATACTGTTAACTTAAAAATAAATAAATAAACAAAAGTGCTGCGCAAACAAAATCAATAATAAAAAAAAAAAAGGATATGAATCCAGACTACTTTTCATACGATAAAAAAGACACCACACCGATGGAAGATAAAGATCCACTTTGGTCCATGGAGGGAGAAGAATATAAAGAACCAACTATGGTCCAATGGGGTATGATACAAGAGAACAATAAACCAAATCTATATACAACAAACAACACAATAACCGCAAACACGGAGCCATTGCTTATACCCAATAATGGCGCAAAAGGTTCACACAAACCCAAAAAGAACAACAATAAGCGAATGGCACACACTTTTCCAAATACAATCAATAATGACAAGTTTGGTGAATGGACAAAAGAGGAAAAGAGAAAAAGCCAACCGACTTTTCTCTTCACTGTTGGAAGTCTACAAAAAGAAGAAGGACCTGTCCCTTGGCCTGCCAAGTTGGTCTCTAAAAGTCATGAAAAACAACGCCGTAGACAGAATCGATCCAATGGTTACAATAAATCAGCATCTGACGAACAAGAGGACATGATTTTTACCATGGAAGATGCATAAAAATAGTAACAATAGCAATTAATAATATACACACACAAACGCATTCACACACAATACTATAATAATAATAGTTAATAAACACTTTTTATTATATATAAATCAATAAACAAAATAAAACTTCTTTTTTTTTTTAAAGAATTAATGGTCTTGTTTCCTCCGGCTGTCCCTGATAGCGTGTCTTTTTACCGCCCAATAAAATGAAGAATGATGCACAAAATAGAATAATTGCGAATAATGTCAGTGTCAAATAATTCAACCAAAGAATACATAAAGATGTCTTTAAGTTTACGCCAATCGTTGCGGGTATATCGTCGTTGCTTAAATAAAAATACAAATGTGTACCTAAAATGGATCATGTATGAAAAACGGAATTTCTTTCTCTTTTTTTTTCCACTATTACTACTACTATCCTTATTTTTTACCAAATAATGCCCAAGCGATTTGAAGGATCAAAATGAAGCAAGAAACACGATTGAATAAAGTGCTCTTTTTAGCCTTTATATTTCCAATTCCTCTTCTTTTTCCGATTCCTCTACTTCTTCGTTGCTCTTCTCCATTATCGTTACTATCCTGACGCTGTTCTATCATTTGTTCCTCCTCTTCTTCTTGTGCCTCTTCCTGGTCTTCTTCCTCATCAGATACTTGCTGTTTTCGGCAACCACAGCAAACGAGCATAAATAAACAAAAATCTAAAGCCGAACAAAGTACGGTTCCTGTAAAATAAACTATGTACAACTTGCAAGCCAAACTAAATGCCGTCCAATCGTTGCTTGTTCGTTCCAATTCATGGCGAATGACTTGTAGTAACCCATCCACACTTATATATATATTGTACCCGTTGAGTGGTAGTAGAGAGACTATTGATAGGACAAGTCCAACCATGCCAATGAACCCAAATGTGATGCCAATGGACCTTGAGATGCCTCTTGCACTAACCATGCTGAATGTTCAAAAGAAAAAGAAAAATAAAAAAAAAAAAAAAAGAAATCAAAAAATGTGCCCCAATTTTTTTTTTTTTTTTTTTCTGTGAATTTCAAGGTACCAAAAAAAGTGTGAACCTCTTAAAAACGTCACGGATTTTGTGTGCCAAAAATGCTGTTGCACAAAATACCTAAATAAAAAAACTCCGTGCCTGAATGCGATTGAGCATATTCCGACAAGTCGAGATTTGCAACACCGAACCATTGTAAAAAAATAAAATAAGGTTTTTTAAAACAGGTAGTCTACGTTTACCCACCACATCACGTGCCTTATACCCATCCAACTGTATCCTCCATAGTCATCTACCCTTGATTTGCATGTACGTAATATACAAAGCATATCATTTACACATATAAACTTGTCATGACGCCTCTGATTGGCACAAAAAAAATAATATCAAAAAAGGCATTTTTAGCATAAAAAAAAAGATGTCAATCCCTTTTTCACTCTCTTTCACACTCTCTGTCTTATCCTCATCTGTAAAGGTATGTACTGGTTATTTGTCAATGGAAAGAAGGGTAAAAACAAAGGTACTAGTGGCATAATGGTTTCAGCTGTCGTGTGTTTGTAGCCCTCTTACTCTATTCTATGGGACTTGCTATTCACATTTGGCGTTATTTGGAACAAAGGATAGAAACAAAGGTAACAGTAACACGAAAAATTTAGATACTCTGTTGGGAACCACAATCACCTTCTCTTAGGAGCTTTCAGCTAAGGTTTGGTCTATGATCCAAGAAAGCTAGGTATATAAAAAAAAAAAAAATGATAATAATCGATATGACAGAAGGTGTATGATAATAATTGTGAATAAAAAGTAATGACGCTAATTCAAGACATATAACCTCCTCATAGATTGTTGTCGACATATATAGGCGTGTCATTATATTATACAGTTTTCAATATACTGTTACTGATATACATTCTTTTAGGTCGGTCCTATCCAACACACGCGCCTGGCACTAGATTTAGTGACTGGGTGCAACCACCGCGAAAGTGCGACTCAAACGGACCACCTGGTGGGTAAATGTAGATCACTCGTTTTAAAAAAAGTAAATCGTTATCACTTTTTTTATATAAAAAAAGGAATTGCTATTCTCGTTGAACGGATTGTGCGAATTTAAGATCGATAAACTAGTTTATACACAGATGATCTTTTTTTTTTTTTTTTGAAAGGAAGTGGCCTCTTGCGCTAATCCGATGAGAAAAAAAAAAAAAAGGTACTTTAAGTGGGACTATTTTGGTGGATCAACTCTAAAGTAAGTCGTAGGAGGTACAAAACAAACCATAATAAATGAACTCCTTGCTCTCTCTCTTAAACATCCTATTTATGATTATAATGGCATATTTTCCGTAGTATATTTGATAAAGAATCGCATCACCAAGTTTACTTTCTGTAAGTGCTGATGTTTCATTTAGTAAATTACTTTTGACAAAGTAAAAGTTGCCTTACCAAGAATATCACTTGATAGCTATCACATTATCAAGGTGGCAATGCTGTTTATCCAATAACGCGTCTTTGCTGCCTTTTAATAATCCACAAATAGATATATAGAGATTGCTTCTGAAGAGCTATCAATAGAACCAGTCGCTAACCTCTGTTGTTGTTTTTTCTGTTTTTTTTTAAAAAAAAAAGATTAAATTAGAAAAAACTTTTAAATGTAAAACACTCTAAGAAAATGTCATTCACTATGAACTTTAGAAAACAGTTCCGAGCAAATACTGAAGTTTATTTGGAAGAAGCAATCCATGAGCCATCGACTGACATTCCACTCTACCAATTTGAAAGTGTGGATTTAAGCAAGTTTGACATCCTACTTGGCTTCACCAAGATGTTTTTTTTTTCGCACTCAAATTAGATATAAGAAAATCTAAAGAAAAAAAAAATAAATGGATCGTTACTATGAAGTAATTTCAGTTATCACAAAGGCGATTTTTGATTTTCAGATCAGCTTTGTCCCATCGATCACTCGTACTTTCAAAATCGTCTGTGTTCCCACAGACAATCTTCCTTGATCGTAGAAAATTAACCGACAAGCTTATATCTACAATTTAGCTTCTATGCAATAATCTTAGAAATTGGTCTTTTCCACTCACCTGGTGATATGAAAGAAAGATTTGGAAGTCTCACTGTAGGTGTTAACGGTGAGCCGGGTTCTGGGAAAGAGTATCCCTATGAGTTCGTCATGAATAGTGATTCTCCACTGGATATAAAGTTTTTTTTTTTTCATTAGAAATTGTCAGAATGGATTATTTGAGATATACCTGGTATGATTAATGAAAGCCTCAGGTCTTATTCTTGTATAAATAGCATCTGTTTACTTTAAAATAGCACTGAATATATAAATAGTTTATTATATACAGTCTCTTAATGAAATATCATATATGTTATCGTTAGATTTAGCTTGTATCATCCCATAAAAGACCATAGAGTCATCCTATCTTATCTCATTTTATTTGAATGTATTATCATACATTCAAACGTCAAAAACATATAAAAAATAAAACTCAGCCAAATTAGGGCATAAAAACGTAAAACTTGCCAAAGGGGAATAAACTTTGTTTTTGATAACAATGATAACTTCAATACCGCGTAATAAACATCATAGAAATGTTATATAAAACTTGAGTTTTTTTTTTTATTAATAAATCACGATAATATTTAGTAGAAGAAACAGATCTTCCTCCCAGGAGGCGAAATTTAAGAGACAGAAAGCAATTGCAGTATACTGAAGTGTCTAGCGATGAAGAAGAAGAGTTGATTTATGCTTATAATGATCTTGAAATCGATTCCGATTCCTTAGCACTAGAGAATAATAAAAATACCAATGATTCTATAAAAGACAACACCACACATCAGCAATCCAATACCAAAAGTACATCTAATAGAGATCAAATAACTGATCCAACGTATATTGGTTATATTGAAAAAGCAATGCTTTTCAGTAAAGACAGTCCTTTAGGAAAATTAGATTTAAAGGTAAATGAGTGAACAAGTGTGGGTATATATATTGTGCTAAACCTCCTTTATCTAAATTAGTCAATGATACCCGTTTGGCTGAACCAGTTATCACAAGAAGAACGTACCCAACTTCTCACACTTCTTCCAGATGCAGACAAGATAGATGAAAATACACTCGAACCTGGTTTTCTATCAAGTAACAACCGTATATTTTGGGATGCTGTTGGTCAATGGGAAAATATACTGCTTTGTGGAGGATTTTCACAGTCTGGGGCTCAGTCACCATCACGTCTTACGAATGGCGATGAACAAAATCATTTTAAGGATGAAAATTATGAGAAATATTGGGGTGAGCGACTGGAGAGGAACAGACAGGCACGACAAATGGAAGGGATTGCATTATCAGAGCGTGCTTGTGGGAGAGGAAGGGGCCGAGGTCGAGGCAGTCGTGGCGGAAGAGGTCGTGGAAGTCGAGGAGGACGAGTTAGCAAAAAATAATAAATAAGGAAATAAAAAGTACAAACTTATTCAAGCATGCTCATCTTGTTGCATAATAGAGAGATCTTATTGGGTATAAAGCAGTTTTATGTATTATAGAAACGATGCGAAGAAGGCAAATTTTAACCTCTCAAGCGATCACATCGTTTTACTTGACTTTAATCCCATCTTCTTAATAGAGAGCAATAATTGGGTTCTTAATGTGGTAATGTCAATCAAGTTTCATAATATATCATATCTTTCAAAGCTGCACAACAGGTTTAATATATGGCATTTATTAGTGATCTAACACTAGAAACTGTTCAAGCATTATTACAGCTGTATCAAAAAATAGCTAGCAGTGATGATGACCAGAGGATATCTTCCAGGATTTGGAAGATGTTGCCAATCAAGAGCTACAGGCCAATATCAAGAGATTAGGCAGAAACCGGCCCAACTCTGTTGGTGGAAACTAGACCCGATGAGGTGCGGTTAATAAAGCGTTCACCAATCGAGTTCAATTGAACCATGCCAGCCAGAGTACCCTTTTGTCGGTGAGCTAGCATGTCCGGGGCAGAGATACCATTGGAATGGAAAGGGACACCAAGATAGGTGAAGCTATCAACAGCTGGAATGGGCTCGCTATAAAGAATGATGGTCCTATCCAGAGGGGCATTGAGGACGACACACTTGGAAGGACTCCATCGATACTCAAGACGATGACTGTGCTGAACAGCAAGATCCATCATACGCTGAACCTGATGGGGAGACCCAATAACAGCCACGTCGTCTGCATAAAGCAAAGAGTTGATGGGATTTGAAAAGAGCTCTCTCGAGGTATCAGGAAAAGCAGTCAAAGGCGAGGAAGGAGAAACAGAAAGAATACGAGCAGTGCTGGGGATACAAGCCTTCAGCAATTTGAACCTCCAGCTACGGTGAAAAAAAAAGCAGCCTACGCTGCGCTCTGCGGATTTTTTTTTTTCGAGCTTCGCTTATGGTTCAAGCGCTTCGCTATTGTCGAAGGCTTGCAATATTGAATATAGCATTATATTCATTTGGTGTAAATATACACACTTGGATGTAAAGTGTATCAATATGCATATCTCTCATCCAACTTAAGTATGAATATGTTTATATTTATCAAAGATAACCTTATCTCATATTTAGTATATCTTTTCAATTTGAGCTCTAAACTAGCAGGAATGAATGATGTCCGATTTCCTAATATTCCACCTTTTTTTTTATTTTTTAATATAGTCAAAGCAGATACATTGAGTGTAATCATTTCGCTGAAAATAATGCTGATATCCCACTTTTTCCATCCCAAAAGTTTTCCTTACCAACTTTATCCATTATTTTTCTTCGTTACCTTTTCCAAATCAAATAAAGATGTTATTCTATACTTTACATTGTTTTTATTTGTTTATTTATTGCTGCATTTTTTTTTTTTAGCTTTGAGTTTGATTTTACAAATGGGAAAGAGAGGGGGGTTTTTTTTTTATCTCTAAGAAATATAAAGAATATTTAATTACGTCCACGATCTCTACTACGTTCCAAAGCTATTTTGTAAAATCATTAGAATCCAAGTATAAAACAATGACCAAGTAAAAACTTACGATTATAATGTAAAAGCTTTTCAATCAAATCAACATGAGTCAAAACCATACGTCTGCAGCAATAACGCTTAAGTCCAAGAGCATCCAATGCCTCACTAAATAATAAATATTGTTAGTATTTCATTAAGCCAATAACACCCATCGCGTATACTCTACCCTTCAGTATATTCAGCTTGTAATAAAGACAAGTAGTTATCCCACTTGTTACCAATGACCTTGCCACAAGAAAAACAACGAACAGGGATAATCATTATGAAGGTGAGAGTAAAGTTATATGTGTGTTCAAATAAAAAAAAAAGATATTTCTTATTACGCCTTCATCCCCCTTCTATAGTGATACAATTTACACTTCCGAAAATAGAGTCACAAAGTGGCTTATGGATAAGTACGTGAAATGCATGATCCAATCATTTTATTATTCATTATAGAGACAATGGATAAATATTAAGTGCACCTGCCGTTTTACAGACACCGGCAGCAGCGACGTAATGGGCACCATTCAAGTCAAAGGATTCCAACCAGTTTAACCGAGTAATGGAGTTATCCAGTTGATAGATTGCTTTGGGGTCAGCCGTACTCGAGTCAATATGTGTCAAGTCCCACAATGCCATTCTACCATTAGCAGAGCCTGTTATCAGGTCTGATGCTGCATTGTTTTCTGTATCAATAAAAGACCTAAAGTATATACATTTGATTCAATTTGCTATACTTGCAACACAGGTATTTATGTATGTACTTACAAGCAATTAATCATTGAATTATGACCGTTGCAAAGGCGTACTTCTTCAGGGACAGCGTTTTTTGATCGCTTCTTACCCTGTGGAGAAAGCAACTGAATGGTTCCATCGCCTAAGGATGCACCAATCCATTTACCATCAGATGAGGTGCTCAAAGAGTATACAAAGGGGGGATTGAACATTTGTGCAGCAGAAGGTTCTTTGGCATCTAACAAAGCATTATAATATCTCCTGTGTCAATCATCCCTTTCAACAGACGTATATACTCCTACTTACTCATATCAAGTATATTTGTTGGTAAACCTCGAGAGAAATCCCATTGATAAAGCTTACTATCCATACCACCAGACCAAACTATAGAATAATAATCATAATTTGCACTACATTCACGACTTTTTTTTTTACTATTATAGTATTACCTTCCCAGGGCTTCTTGTGTCTGAATCTCACAGCCATACATATACTATTATGCTTTTTAGCTGTCTTTTTATAGATCTTGTGATTATTCAGATCAACTATACAATGTTGTATTAACTCTTTCAATCTGGATGCATTCTCTTGTTCACTTACTGATATTAACAACACCTTGATCATCACCTGTTGCTAGGAATTTATTGTTTTCATTTACATCAATCTAACATTAGAATTGAGTATATCTTGTTCTCTTGAAATAAAGATGGCTTACACTATTTATTTCATCCTGACTAAACTCATACGTTTGTTTTGGCTCAGTGAGAATAGATGCTTCCATTCTCAAGTCATAGGTAAATACCTTTGTGCCCGATGATAAATAAAGTAAAGGTAAATCAGCTTTAGAAGCAAAACTAATTGCTGTTACCTAAATATATACACATTTTGGGATAAAAAATCAATATCCTTTTTCATGTTCTTATTTATTTCTATTACAGGTTCATTCAAGCCTCTAATGGCTTTTATCACTTTGTTTGAACTTAAATCCCATAAACGGCACGTATTATCCTCTTTATAATGACGTTATTTAAAAAAAAAAAAAAAAAAAAAAAAAAAACACCTGTCAAACAGATAGCCAACTTGTTTACCTGATCCTGAAGCAAGTATTTTATCACCTAAAAATGTTTTTTTGCCATGCTTCAACGTAATAACAGGTCCTTGGTGTCCTTTCAGTTGAATAAGAGGTGTTTGCTGTACAATGTCCATTTCAACAATGCTTTTTGTTTTAAAAAAAGAGTGCCTACTTTATTTTTTTTTTAAAAAAGTCTTTTATGAACGTCTGTGATACCGTGACTGCTCCTACTTTTGGTTTTTTTTTTTTTTTTTTAAGCTTTCAAAAAACTTTTTTTTTTTTTTTTTTCTAAACCTTTCAACTTTGAATCACAAAACAATAACATGGAGCATCGTCATCGGGCTGGATCCTCTCACCAGTCAAACAAACCTTTCAAAAGCCGCCACGCTTCCAAAGGCGCCCTAAGAGAACAAAACAAGGGTAAAGTGAACCGAAGCTCTGTCAAGCAAGCTGGTGGACCCAAGACCGTCTCCAAGGTCGATCGCCGCCATGCTGCCAAAATTCTACAGCAAAAGAAGCGTGAAGAGCTCACGCGCATCAGCCGTATCTTTGAGGGCCGTCAGGGTGCACCCAAGATTGTCCCTGTTCTACCACTGTGTCCCGATAGTAATGTTGAGGCTGCCATCGAGGCGCTCTATGTTGCTCTTGGCGAGACAATGCCCGACTATGCAAAGACAGAGCAGAGTATTCTCAATGTGGATCGTTTCAAGCAAAAGATCCAGTTTGTGCCTTTGAGACGCAATTTCATTGATGTATTGGATGCCTTCAAGGTGGCTGATTTCGGTCTCTTGTTGATGTCTGCTGATGTGGAGGTGGATCAGTTTGGTATCAATTGTCTTTTGGGTATTTTGAATCAGGGTCTTGTTAATGTTATTCCTGTTGTTCAGGTGAGTTTTTATTTTATTATCATGTAAAGAGAGAGAGAGAGAGAGGATGCTGACTTTTTCACTATGTTAGAACATTGAAAACACACCTCAAAAATTGCGCCAAAGTGTCAAGAAATCTCTCACATCCTTTGTCCAGCAATTCTTTCCCGAGGAGGAGCACTTGTTCAGCTTGGATAACAACAATGAATGCATGACTGCCTTGAGATTCATCACCTCACAGAGACCCAAGCCCATGTCCTGGCGTGACAATCATCCCTATATGCTCGCTGAACAGGTCGAGTACGAATCCGTCTCTGCCGAGACTGGTACCCTCAAAGTGACAGGCTATGCTCGTGGTAACCCCTTCAATGCCAATCGCTTAGTACATATCCAGAATTTTGGTGATTTCCAGATCCAGCAAATCACATCGTCTCCCCTTTCCTCCGCTAGCAATGAAATGCAAGAGGATAGCAATCTCCTCGATACCCCCAAGCCTGATGAGCAGGATGACTTGGTTGCTGAGAATGAACCCGATTTTATGGACAATGAACAGACATGGCCAACCGAGGAGGAAATGGCAGAGGCAGATGCGCGTGTTCGTCGTATGCGTGGCATGAGTGGTGATGGCGAAAAGAAGCGTGTGCCAAAGGGAACTTCCTCTTATCAGGCTGCTTGGATTGTGGATGAGGAGGATGCAGAGTACAGTGAAGAGGAAGAGGAGGAAGAGGATGCAAAGATGATGGAGGAGTTTGACGGTGAAGATGACATGGTTGAGTCTGCTGCTGCCAATTTCCCCGATGATGACGAGTATGAGGAGATTGAGATGGAAGGAAAGAACGCAAACGAGGATGAGTTTGATGCTGAAGAGGAGGCTAGACAGTATGAAGAGTATCTCAAGCAGAGACAGGAGGAGTTTGAGACCCACAAGGATTTCCCCGATGAGATTGATACACCTATGCATGTGTCTGCTAGAGAGAGATTTGCCCGTTATCGTGGTCTTCAGTCCTTTAGAACTTCTCCATGGGATCCTTATGAGAATCTTCCTGTGGATTATGCCAGAATCTTTAGATTTGAAAACTATAACCGTACAAAGGCACGTGTGGTGAGTCAGGCCATTGTTGGTAATGTAAAGGCTGGTGCCAGAATCACTGTTTGGATTAGCAATGTCCCTGTTCAGGCATTTGGTAAGTATTAAATTAAAATAAAAAAAAAAAAGGAAACGTATCGTATTTATTCATCATCATTTCCATTCCTTTAGAGAGCTATAATAAACAAAGACCCTTTGTCCTGTTTGGTCTACTTCAATACGAGCACAAGATGTCATTGTTGAATATTCAAGTCCAACGTGATAACGCCTATGAAGAAACCGTCAAATCAAAAGACCCTATGGTCATGCACATGGGCTTTAGAAGATACACTGTGCGTCCCGTCTATTCACAAAATACAAACAAAGGAACAAATAATGTACATAAATTCGAACGCTTTATGCAGTTGGGTCGTTCCTACGTTGCTACTGTCTATGGCCCTATTGTGTTTGGAAAAACACCAGTTATGTTTTATAAAGAATCTGAAAATGTGAATGGTAAGTTACTCCTTTATCTATATTAATTTACATTTTGTGTGTACTTATACCATTGTTATCATTATCAGAACCTATCCTTGTATCCTCTGGTACCTTTATGAATGTCGATGTCAAGCGCATTGTGGCCAAGCGTATCATTCTCAGTGGTCATCCCTTCAAAGTACACAAGCGTTCTGCTGTCATTCGATTCATGTTCTTCAATGTTGACGATATTTATTGGTTCAAACCTGTACAACTTTCAACAAAGTATGGCCGTGTTGGTCATATCAGAGAATCACTTGGTACACATGGTTATATGAAATGTATATTTGATGGTCCCTTAACACAGCAGGATACCATCATGATGTGTCTTTATAAGCGTATTTTCCCCAAGTGGAATACTGAGTTGTATAGAGGTGGTTTAGATGGTAGTGTAGATGATGTCACTGTAGTTAAGAGTACTCCTATGGACATGGAATAGATTTCATTTTTTTTTTTCATTCATTTTTTCCCCTTATTAAAATAATAAATATCATTCACTGTTGAAAAAAAAAAAAAAAAAAAAAAAAAAAAAGATAGA